>BLKR01014969.1:0-139525 GCA_011170035.1 Teleogryllus occipitalis | reverse complement strand
CTGTTCCTACTTTACGTAAACGATATGCCCTCGACGATTCGAAACGGAAGAACGGTTCCCTTTGCAGATGATACGAACATCCTTTGCAATAAAGAAACCGTAAATAGTACAATATCAGGTGTTTCAAATTGGTTCCGAAATAACAAATTAATAGTAAACGAAAAGAAAACGGTTTTAATGCAGTTTTCCATTTCAAATAAACTAGTGAGAACCCGTCAAAATATGACGGTGTGATCTAAGATAAATGTAAAATACTGTGCCCAGACTAATGTACACAATATGTTGCATTGTTTGAATCTTCAGGGTATAACGAAGATATTCTGTGATGTGGAGTTCACAAAATGTTGAACACGTATGGCCCATGACCAGGTGGCAATGGAATATCGGCACCAAATTACACAAAAGAAAGACCACTATTATACTGACGGATATTATTTCTAAAGTTTTTTGATGTGTCATAATCTCCTATAAACAACTGTTTGATTTCTTCTGGCATATTGCTCGAAGGTAAACTTATTTTCCCATGTAAGCAACACACAGTAAACTCGTTTACAGAATTTCTCTGACATGGGAAGTACAAAGTAGAACAAAACTGACATATCATAGACAATAACCCAACAGAAAACGAAATGACCTCACTATCACGACACATACGCTGACTTTCTCTTTCCCTGCTCCCAGTCAATGTAGTGCGTTTGAGTCTTTTGGGGCGCGTGGGCAACGATTCGGAATTCGACATAACCTGTAAACAACTTCACTACAACCGCACAAAACCCACTGTCCGAATGTTCTCTACAAAATACACTACAAAAGCAAATATGTATATGCAAACTGTCATCTTCACAATGCAATTATTACACTGAAACAAAACCTTGACGAATTGTGAACAAATCTCAAGAATCAAAACAAAAACATCAAGCAGCGCCACCATGAAGCGGCGGGGACGCACATCTATAGACTCATATATATCAATTTTCAAACAGCCACCCTTTGGAAGAAAACAATTGACTATTGATAAGCGTACTATTAAAGAATGATTTAATTAATTAATTTACGCCGTAAATGTTGGTGAATCAACACAAACAATATCTGATAACACATCTAGGGATCACATTCTTTCATTTAAAGGAAAAAATACTACAATCGGTTCAGTAGAAGCTCTAAACGAAGCCATGGCAAAATACCTTATTGTTTTAAATATATAGATAATTCTGTGCTCCATTGAAAATGAACGGTGTACCATTGACTGATGTTAAGGCAACAACATTTTTAGGTCTCTCAGTTCACTCAAACCTTGGAATGTCCATTTAAATGAATTGAACACAAAATTAAGTTCATTATGCTACGCGTTCAGAATTCTTGCAAATTCAGTCAGCCTTCATACTGCTCGTTGTGTATATTTCGCGAATGTTCACTCCCGCCTGAGATATGGCATAATATTCTGGGGAAATACATCTTATAGCTCCCAGACTTTTAGATTACAAAAACGAATTGTACGAATAATTACCAAATCCCACCCACGTGATTCATGTAAGCCTCTCTTCATTAATCTAGGAATTTTACCATTACCTTGTCTGTTGATTTACGAATCATTGGTTTTTGTCAAAAATGACTTGCTTAAGGGCGGGAATATATTTTCATAAAATGCCGACGTCTATTACTATAACACTCGACGTAGAAATCATATTCATCAGGTGACAATATCAACAGCTCATTACAAAAAAATTCACATACAATACATGTACTACATTATTTTACAACACTTAGCCAGATGACATCAAACGATTAAATTCGATAGAAAAGTTTAAATCCAAAGTTAAATCGTTTCTGTTGCATAACTGTTTCTATACAATTAGAGACTATACTGAGCATCACAAGGAAAGTAACATTAATTTTAACAACGATACTTAATGCATTATTTACCATTTGGACTGTATAAATGTGTATAAACAACCTGTAACAAGTATTGTACTACAGCCTCCGGGTCAATGACCTCCATCTCGATCAGGTTTTTCGTCCAGTTTCCCTGATCCATTGAGCAAATGCTGAGCTGGCCCCTTGTTTTGCTTCTGGACATAAATGTAACTTCATTATCTGTGCACGTCTTCTAGAATTCAGTGGGAAATACAATTATTCAAATTGTCGTTTCCATGTTGTCGCGGCAGGAAGTATTATTCCGGAGGACAACACGGATAAGAGCCAAAATTTATTGCTTAGTTATCCTTGAAAGTAGATTTTATTACATTGGAGTTGTTTTTTTAAATTTAAGTAGTATATGACTTAGTGTAGGGATCACAGAATTTTTGAAAATATGCACACAATTCACTTTTCCCCGTAGCACGTCATACGCAGTTTGAACTGTTTTTTGATGTAAAATAAATAAATAAAAAAAAATCCAAACAATAATAGTCTTTTTAAAATCATATTAAACTTTGCATCATTAAAAATGAAAGCTTCAGACGGTATAACTTCGCCTCCGCACTCACCTTCATTATCCATCAAACAATAAGCATAAATAAGTTTTGTATCACAAAAAGCCTAATGATCTATTATGGAGGTCATTTATTTGAGTAAAAATTTAGATATTCCGGAGATGAAGTCCCTTTAATTAAATTACTTTAAAATTATGCCAGTATTATTTTCAATTCATCGGAACAAAAAGGAGGACATTCCATGTAATTTTAAAAAAGGAGGGAGGACGTCTTCCAAAAGGACAGATGGCTACCCTGTTAATAGTTATGTAAATATTTTTATTAATATATACTGGTAAACAGTGATTTTGTTACATAAACAATTTATGGTGTTTCTTATGTATTTTCATCTGCTGATTCCAAAAATGAAGTCAGAAATTTTCCATCACCCACCATTTTTTTGTAATTTTGAAAATATGTTTTCCTGCATATTAACATTTGTGATATATTAGATGCTGATTAGAAGGAGTATTTTACAATGAAATTTTATTTCATTGTATCAACAATGGACAAACATTTGACGATTGTTACCTTGAATTCACGAGTTACAACAATGTCAATGACATTCCGCTACAAAACTATGATTTAAGCTGAAGTTTGCAGATTAATAGGTTTCTTTCAAGAAAGAAGCTAATTCTGAGAGCTGATCTGTTGTCAATTGAATTGTGATAGAAGTGTGTCCACCGCATTATAGTACGTAGTGTAGAAGAATCATGTCTCGAAAGTGCGTTAATGATAAAAAACACTTTTATTTCGTATGTGTCGAGCTGATTTTCAAAGCGCAGAGGCGAAAGTTTACTCCTCTAATAAGACGAGCTTATGTCTGTTATTTCAACAACAAATTAGACCAGAACAAGACATGGGCTCCGGAAATCTGTTGTGCCAAATGTGTAACACTGTTAAGTGGCTGGTTGAAAGGATTCCGTCTTATGCCTTTTGCAGTCCCAATGATAAGACGCGTACCTAAGGATCATTTGAAAGACTGCTACTTCTGCTTGACAAATATATCTGGAATAAGTTAGAAGTCCAGACACATTGTTTAATATCCGTTTTTAGTTTCAGCAATTCGACCGGTGCTTCATGGGCCAGGACTTCCCACACCAACTCGATTAGACGATTCGAAACCGAATAACAGTTCTCTTTGCGGATGATACGAATATTCTTTGTAATAAAAAAAGCGTAAATAGTACAATATCAGATGTTTGGTTTCGAAATAACAAATTAATAGTAAATGAAAAGAAAACAATTTTGATGCAGTTTTCCATTTCTAATAAACACTTCTGTACTCCATTGAAAATGAACGGTGTACCACTGACTGATAACAAAATTTTTAAGTCTCTCAATTCAGTCAAACCTTAAATGGAATTTAAATGAATTAATTTAAATGAATTGAACTCAAAATTAAGTTCATTATACTACGCGTTGAGAATTCTTTCAAATTCAATCAGCCTTCATATTGCTTGTTGTGTATATTTTGCGAATGTTCATTTCCGCCTGAGGTATGGCATAATATTATGGGGAAATACATCTTACAGCTCCCAATCTTTTAATTACAGAAAAAGAGTTGTACGAATAATAATCAAATCCCACCCACGTGATTCTTGTAAGCATATCTTTATTAATCTAGGAATTTTACCATTACCTTATCTGTTGATTTACGAATCAGTGGTTTTTGTTAAAATTGATTTGCTGAAGGGCGGGAATATATTTTCAGAAAACGTCAATGTCAATAACACTCGACACAGAAATCATATTCATCAGATGACAGTATTAACAGCTCATTACAAGAAATTCACATACAATACATGTACAATATTTTATAACACTTTGCCAGATGACATTAAACGATTAAATTCGTGGGAAAAGTTTAAATCCCAAGTGAAATCGTTTCTGCTGCATAACTGTTTCTATACAATTAGAGACTATACTGAGCATCACAAGGAAAGTAACATTAATTTTAACAGTGATATTTAATGCATTATTTACCTTTTGGACTGTATAATTCTGAACAACTGTAACAAGTATTGTACCGACAATGACCCCCATCTCGATCAAGTTTTTTGTCCAATTTCCCTGATCCATTGAGCAAATGCTGAGATGGCCCCTTGTTTTCCTTCTGGACATAGATGTAACTTCATTATCTGTGCACTTCTTCTAGAATTCGGTGGGAAATATAGTTATTCAAATTATCATTTCCATGCTGTCGCGGCTGGAAGTATTATTCCTTGACGAAGTACCTGATGGATAAGAGCCCAAATTTATTTCTGATTTATCCTTGAAAATAGATTTTATTACATCGAAGCGAGTATTTTTGTTAACAATCCTTGCAAAAAATGCTACTTTTTTTCTGTATTCAAAATTCAAGTAGTATATGGCTTAGGGTAGGGATCACAGAATTTTGAAAATGTGCACATAATTCACTTCTACCCATAACTCGTCACACGCAGTTTGTAACTGTTTTTTGACGTAAAATAAATAAATAAATAAACTCCATCAGGTAACATAACAATGATATCCGATGTTCAGGATAAATTACAGAATGATCCTGATTTTGCGGAAGATGATGCTATAAATGAACCTCACCTTGTAACACAGGAGAATTTAAATGACTTGGTTTGGGATCTTGGTTTAAGTAAAACCACGGCAGAATTACTCGCCTAAAGATTGAAAGAATTGAAACTACTGCAGAGTGTCGCCAATGTAAGACTTTTCTGCCAACGCCAAAAGGAATTTGAGCATTTGTTTTCTAAAGAGGAGAGCCTAGTTTTCTGCATTGTTGAAAATTTGTTCCAGTTACTGGACGTTGAGCATAAATATGAGGATTGGCGTTTGTTCATAGACTCCTCGAAAACAACTTTGAAAGAAGTGTTACTACGTAATGGAAACATATCCATCCGTTCTTTTAACCCTTGCAGGTGGTTTGAAGAAAAATTATGTGAATATGAAACACTATCTGCTATCATGACAATTTTTCTTAACAGATATGTGGGTATTTGAAAGTTACAGCCATCTTACTAGGGTTACAGCTTGGGTATACAAAATCTTGTTGCTTCTTGTGCAAGTCGAATTGCAGAGATAAATGTAATCATTATATTATAAAGAACTGGCCGTAAAGAGAGTCACTTAATATCGGTCATGAAAATGTTCTTCACCAACCACTTGTAAGTTCTGAAAAAATCTTATTGCCTCCACTGCATATCAAACTAGGCTTCATTAAGAATTTCGTGAAAGTTATGGGTCGTGATGGCAGTGCATTTCTTTTCCTGGAAAATAAGTTCCCAAAGATCAGTGATGCTAAACTAAAGGAAGGAATATTTGTTGGTCCTCAAAATTTGAGGACCGACCTTTAAGGTCCTCAAATAAGATGAACGATACGCAATTTGAAAACGAGTTAAATATGCAAGAAGCAGCTGCATGGCAGTCTTTCAAAAGAGTTGTAACAAACTTTCTAGGAAACCAGGTCTCATAACTACAGAGAAGTGAGATGATTCAGAACTACAAGATAATAGGATATAATGTCAATGGCGCTACCAGGCGAAATGGAGAAGCGCTACCAGGGTAAATGCTCAAATATTTTGGCAGACTATTGTTGGACAGTCAGGACACATGTCCCTCAAGCGAAGTACAGTCGAAAATCCAATTCACATACATTGTAGGTGAGTAAATGTGATTTCAGATAAGACATCATAATACTACTGTGTATAGACATGAGACATGTTTTTGATGTGATTACTCAAAACCCCTGGGTGATGGAAAAGTTCTGTAAAAAGATTTGAAATGAGCTAAAAAAAAGTAGATCAGAAACATCTATTGTTTCTCTTATAACAAAAAAGTTCAAATTTTGTTCGCCAGTGCAATTAATTATCCTTTTTTAAAATTATTTAGGTACACATTGTTGGAACAAATAAGGAAATATCAGTCCTACTGGACTAGAGACATTTCGAATATCCGAGAATTTGAAAATCGCGAGTTGGCACAAAAACCCATCGTTTCAGAAATTGGCGATCCTCACAAATTTCCAGCAAAACCCCGCATTATACATTAACGTTCGGCCCACCACCCTGTCCTAAGAGTATAAGTGGACCCGTACATCGAAATCGGATTGATAAAATAAATATTTCAAGTTTAAGAAAATGGATTGAAACGGTTACAGTGTATAATGAGAACCGGATTAACCCTTGCGGGGTCCCTCCGTCCTTCGTGCGAGGCCTTTATAATTCATCCCCGCGCGGCCATTTTAGAAATGTGCCGGTCGCGCTGGGATTTGGCCTCAGAACAGGGTGGCCGGTAGAACTGCCCAAGAGGGAAGGTGGCTTTTCGCTACCAGAAGGTTTAAATTGTACTCGCGTTGTAGTACATACTGGAACTACTTACCATTGGCATTCTTGATATCTACAAAAGTTCTGGTTCACTCGGTAAAGAATGTTCTGTGGTGTTTGCAGAGATATGTTCCCGGCGTGCTTCCTTATGGGGATTTGTCGCAAGAAATCGCACGGAGTCAGATCAGGAGAGCGCGCAGGTCACAAACCACGTGTGATAATTTTGTCTACACAAACGGCATGTAAACTATTAAGGAAACCGAATTACCGTGTGCTGTTGCGGAGACCTGTTGAAAATGGCTGTAATTACGCTCTTCATTAGTCAGCATTTGGAAGAAAGGCTCCAGGATACGGTGCACATAACGCTTTGAGACAGTTTACGTATGTCTCACACACAAACACTTTCTGTTTGAGAGTGAACTTCGAGCGAGCCATCACAAACCGACTATTCACCTAGGCTGGAAAGCGTGCCTTTTGCAGGGCGAGATCTTGAGCAGCGGCGTTCCCAGGGAGTTCTGATCACCGTTCCTGGCGAGTGAGGGCCCGTCGGCCGAGCAGAACGATAGCAGCACTGTACAATGTACTCCATTATTCAGTATTCTGGATCAAACGGAAAACATTGTTGTACAATGGACATCGTACCAAGAGACACTCAGAGCTGTGCTCGTTCATTCGCTTTCTCAGTTAGTCTCGTCTGAATGTCGTATTTCCTACGCTACTCGGGCAAACGCCACTGTGTATTTGTAACAGTGATTGATTGATTTTTACGTGTTTCCGGGCGCGTCAACTGCTATGGTCATTAGTCGCGTTATTGTAGTGCATGTTTTTTCTCGGGAGATGGCGGTGATTTCCCCCCTCCACTGGATGGCGAGATCCGGCGCCGACCTATCGTCGGCTAGTGGGATTTCCCCCTGACCAGGACTCCCGCATAAGCGGGGCACCGCCCCAGCCGGGACAAGCTCTACCGATCCCGACCGTTCTCCCGGAATATGTGGTAGTGTAGGGCTTGTTAGTGTGTGTGTGTAAAGGGAGAGGCTAGGACAAGGAAGAGGAAGGACAGATCGCGCGCGGTCCGTGGCCCGTTTGATAGGGTACTGCTCCGGCATTCACCTTGTGTTGATCGGAGAAACTACGGAAGACTACCGATCAGAGCAGTCGGCCGCTAGAATCCTCCTCCAGACAGCGACTGAATTTGACCCAGCTGGAAAGTTAGTGTCGAAAATCCTGCCGCCGTCAGGACTCGAACCTAGGACCTCCCGGTCAGAGGCTCTGCAGTGACATCAGTTGATGCACTGAGCTACCGCTCCCGGTAACAAGGTCCTGTGAAGTAAGGAGAGACGCGAAGAGCGATGTTTTGCTTGCTTTCTGTTCAGTGGTTCTGAACGTTTACTGTTCTTCAGTTGGACGAGTTTGCAGGTATTGAGTTAATCAAATGTTTATGATGTCAGGAGGCAAATTTAGGACGTTAACTCTTGATGAGAAAATTAGTCGAATTGAACACGAACAAAACAAGACTTCTGTCAAGGCTTTGATAAAGAAATTTGGAAAAACTCAATGTGTGACCACAAAAAAAGACAATGAAGAAAGTGCTTAAAATAATTCTTTTGTAGGTGTTGCCACAATATTCAGGAGGATCTAGGCGAATAGCCGAAGCATAAATTATTAGATGAATTCATCTATTTGTGCGAATATTGAAGAAAATGAAATTTTTTGTGAAGGTCGTTGTTTCATTTGACTTTGGGTTGCGTTTCTGTATGCCATTTTCTAGGTGTCTCCCGGGATGTCGTTTCTTTGAAATAGTTGTTGAGGCTGCAAAATAGCTTCAGCAAATTGTTTGGGAGAGCCACAGAATACTGGATTGGGTTGCCCACAAAGCACGGCCACAACTCCCTAGCTAGCCACAAGGGAAAATTCTGAAAGGCAATTATTTCAGAACTATTAGTTTATCTCAGCGTGAAAATTGTTGATAATTGAAGAAGTTGTCAATGTTACCTTGTTGTCAATGTTTCCTTAGACGAACAGAAGATTGTTTTCTGTTATAATTCGTGCGACATACAATTTCAGCTCACTATAAGCTTTTACGCGCCCAAACACATGCTGCTACCACCAGTCAAAAATCTAATTTCTTTAATGCAGCCAAGTTGTGAATTACCACGGCTTTTTACTGACGAGGCGATCTTTTGTGCAAACGCTCGATTGAAAAATTCTCCAACAATTCTTCAACAACAAATTTTTTGCTGCTCTTTGTATACACTTTTTGCAAAATTAGAGTCTATACTGACCATCAAATCGAAACTTTATATTTTATAAACGGATTATTGACCGTTTGTACTATTTAATCCTAAAAGATCTGTAAAAAATGAAAAGTATTTTTATAATTTATTTCATTTGTGAATCAAATTCTTCATATCTCTTCAAGTTTTTCTATTCTTAAAAGTAAACGAGTTGCAATTGCACTTTTTCAGAAATATACAAACGACTGCAACGTAAACTGCATGAAACGTGTGCAAAAAGGCTCCGTTTTTTCTCCGAAAATTTCCACATGAAAAGAAGTTTTCAGTACCGTCAATAATAGTCTCTAAGTGTTATTTCAATTAAACTATTAAGTGATCGAAAAATTGAGAAAATGTTAATGTTTTTTGATAAAACACTGTCTGGAATATAAATATTAAAAGAAAGAAACATGATACCATTGTATTAATAGGGAGGATCTCCCAGAACATATATTCTACAACATTTTTCTCTAGGGTTAGTTAATTTTGAGAATATTGTTTGTTAGCGAGTGTGAGGATGAACATTTTTAAGGTTAAAGAAACTTTGTTGCTATGGCAACGAATTGTGTTGAATGTCATTAAAATCAATAGATCCAGCGTTGCTAAGCACATTATTGACTTTGCATACAACAAAATGCTCAATTTTACTCATAAATTGGGTTTTAGACGACAATAAATAATTGTAATATACTGTTTTTCAAGCCGCTTGATTTGCACACGATCGTTGAAATATTACGAGTATTTATTTATTCTCATTTTACGCAATTTGTACCCATAATAATACTAGAAAGTTTGTGGTATGTTGCAGCAACACTGGGTCCTTTTAAGGTAAGAAATGCTCACACAGGTCTTGCTAGTGTATCATTAATAAATTCATTACTTTTTTTGATTCTATCCTTTCGTTATTTGTCACTTAGCTTCAGAAAGCTTTCCAAAAAATACTTTGTCTTGGAATTAAGATCGTTTCTTTCAATACTCGGAGGTATTTATTGAGAGAACTGACAGAATTGCTCAGAAAACCATTTATTTGCAGTCAAATTTATGGAAAGCACTTTGTCGGCTGGGAAAGGACAAACAAATATGACAGGTTGAGTATTATTTTTTTGGAGGATGAGAAATGATTTTGTGACAATGTGATCCGAAAATTATATTGCACGGAAGAAAGCAAATTTCAAGGCATGCACACGTGAAACTTTGTTGTTATCATTTTTTGGAGGAACTTTACCGTTGAAAGATGGTATAACATTTCGAAGTAGTTAGTGAAGTGGAAGTGATCTGTATCGTCGTGAACCAACCATATCTCGACGAAGCATCTCAATGAAGAAGCGATCAATATTGATTGGTTTACTTACAATTGACGTTGTTACTTACGGGATGTGTTAAGAAGTGAGCACATTTGCCTCAGTTTCTCACTGTTCGTTAATAAAGTTAAAGTGACTTTCTGCGTTTAAAAATATCAGTAACTGTCATTTTATTAGTTCATATTAATAATTGAATGATTGAAAAATTGCGTTTACATATTTACGCAACGCGTCTCCAAGCCCCTTAAGGGGCGTTGAGCGCTTTAGCGCTGGGGAGTAATCCTCCATTATCTTTAAGTCATGTCACGTCACGTCGCAGTCAGTTGTCAAGAGGACCATCAGGTAGCATCTCCGCGTACGCGCCTCCTGTGTCACTACCCAGCGGCCAGAATTGGGAAGGAATAAGGATAGGGGTAGGGTTTAGGACACTTCACAGGGGTTGGATTAGCCCTTGTGAAGCAGCCAAACTCGTTTTGTTGGAACAAATTTCACATGAGATTCGACAGGAATTGAACCCGGACCTCAGTGGTGAAAGGCTAGCGACTTCGCTATGTTCCACGAGCGCGGCAAATTCATTCGTTTGGTTTTATAATTTTTGTTTGTCTCATTGTCGTGACATATGTTGGATACGGTTAAACTGATTTGATAGGTCTTTCGTAGAAAGTTAGAATATTTCCTCATGTTTAATTACGGCTACTCTCTTCAGCTTGAAGAGGGTTTGCGATCCCAAATTTTCGTTACATTCCAAATTGTTTTTATTAGTGGGAATATTATGCAGTCCGCAACGCATCTACGTAAGGCGGGACGGGACGGGACGGGACGGGGAGGGACGGGACGTGGCGGGACGTGGCGGGACGGGGCGTGGCGGTACGTCGCGTGGCGGGGTGGGGCGGGTCAGGGCGGGTCAGGGCAATTTTCGCGAATTCGAACGTTCTATTGAAGGCAGTAACTGTGGCACTGTTGTAAGCCTTCTTTGGTCTTTGTGACAAAAAGGGAAGGATGGAGATTTTTTGAGAAAATTTGAAAGTGTCCTCCCCTCCAAAGTCAAAATATGTTTCAAATTCGAGGTCCTCTATATCACTCAGAGGGATTGGGAAATAGGTATAGATTTGGCGCTAAGGTTGTTCACTGACGGACGAACAGACAAACGTGAGAAAACAAAACACTTTTACGGTATTATGGACCACCAAAACGTACTTTCTGACTAAAAATACCTTGCAGCATTACATACCTTTCTCTGTAGTTTACGAGAGACAAAAAAAAAAAACGAGAACCCGGGCAGAGATGAAACGCACACCAAAAGGTGGATGGATAGCGTGAATGAAGGCGCAGTGGCAGGGGAAAGGCAGCGGGTATCCCCATTCAGGTCTGTTTGGACTCCCCATAAATATTATTGAAATATATTTATTTAAATGTTAGCTTAAAATTAAAAAAAATATATACGAGAATATTCATACATTGAGGATACTACTGGGAGAGGTAGTGTCATTGCAGAGAACTGATGTCACTGCAGTGCTTCTGACCGGGCGGTCCTAGGTTCGACTCCCGGCGGTGGCAGGATTTTCGACACTGGCTTGTCAGCTAGGTCGAATTCAATCGCTGTGTGGAGGAGAATTCTAGTGACTTGCTGCTTTGATCGGTAGTTGGCCGTGGTTTCTCTGATCAACAACAGTCGAATGCTGTAGAAGTCCCCTAACTAACGGGCCACGGACCTCACCCCTTACAGACACAATTACACTAACATGCACTACACTACCACATATGCCGGGAGACCGGTCGGGGACTTAGAACTTGTCCCGGCTGGGGCGGTGCCCATTTGGTGGGAGATACCTGATTGGGGAAAACCCCGCTAGCCGACGGTAGGTCGGCGCCGGATCTCGCCATCCAGTGGGGGAAGACCACCGCCACTTCTCGATGAAAAAATCATCCACAACACGTACGTTACTAACAAAATTAACGTTACGACCTTACAAAAATTGATTTACGACCTTACAAAAAAGTTTGTTCATGGGGGAGGGGAGGACCCTCGTGCCGCCGTTGGGGGGGGGGGGCAGGGCGGGAGGGGTCGTGCGAAGACGTCGTGTGCAGTGCGGGCGGAGCGCCCCGTCTCGCGTCGTGTCCGGGGCTAATTGATTAGAGGCGGATGCGCGCGCGCCCGGGCTTCGGCCGTCGGCCCTCGCCCCGCCAAGGCTCGGCGCAATCAGCCTAATGGACTCGCTGCGCCCGGCACGCACCCCCTTCTCCCCGCGCACTGGGCCGCAAGTTTATTTTTGAACTGCATTTGGGTATGACCCGGTGGGAGTTAATTACGACAACAACAACAACAACAACAATAACAATAACAATCATCTAATCAAATAAAAAAAATCAGAGTAAATCAGTTATAAAACCCGAGGGGTTATATGGAGCTGAAACATTAGCCCTATTATAACAGGATTACTAGATTGATTAGAAAAGAAAGAAAGAAAGAAAGAAAAATAGTAAGGAAAATACTGGGTTTTAAATTAAAAAATAATGAAATTAAGTTAATTCCTAATAAAGATTAATACAAAAAGAAAAAAAAAACATCCAAAAACAAAACCCGCAGATACAATGAGAAAGAAGAGTATTAGTATCTATGGCCATATCTTTCGAATAACTAAACAAATATTTGAATTCTTTTTAAATAGAAAATTTAAAAGGAATTGGTTTAAATTAATCCAAGAAGACTTGATTGAATTAATAATTACTGATAAATTAATTGAAAATAAATAACAATTCAGAAAAAATAACTCAAGATGACCTGCTCAGATTTACAAAAAAAAAAATCCAAAAGAGGGGCAAAAGTGTCAGAAGAAGGCAATATTGCAGAAGTGGCAGAAGAAGGCAAAAAGGCAACATCTGAAAGAATCAAGCAATATTGAAAGAAATGTGAAGAAAAAAAAAACATAATAAGTAATTGATCTAACGTACTCCAAAGTGGGTGGTCCATAATAATAATAATAATAATAATAATAATAATAATAATAATAATAATGATGATGATGACAACAACAATAAAAATAATAATTAAAGTAATAATAATTACAATAATAACATCAATAAGAGCACAATACAAAGGGGCATGTAATAATCATATTACCACCAATATTAAGTATTACAACAATTGTTTCAACTCTATCATGATATACAACAATTAAATGTTGGTGACACTAAAAATAAATACAAGCTACATAGATATTGGCTAAATTAGTTTTGAAAAAAAGGCGTTATTCGCGTTCACTACATTTCACTGCACTACATTACCTGTTTGCTTTGAATTACAATGATCAATACTTCACAGCACTTAGTTACTCATTTAACATCTATTACTCTCAGCTACTCGAACTTAATTCTAAAATTTCGGACACTTAGACGAATGTTTTTGAATGTTGGTGCGGGTAAACCGTTCCACTCTCTAATTGTTCTGTTACAAAATTAATGTTTCCCAAGATCTGAATTTTGTTTCCTTGTTTGAATTTTGTGGGTGTAGTCGCTTCGGCTGAAATAATTTGGTTTCTAATAATTCTAGTTTAAACTGAATTTCCTTCTAAGGTGGTCGACATACGTACGATTTATAAAGTGCACAAAGCCTCGTCCTTGTTCTTCTTGTTCCCTTGTTCTCTCTTTTTAGGTGCTACAGATTTTTTAAAACAACAAACACAGAACAATTACGTTTTTAATGCACGATCTGAGGACCGAAAAGAAAAATCACATTTTCCGGGAGCTGAAACACATTTCGAAAGTACCGCCTCTACACAATACAAAAGATCGACTTTTGAACTACAGAAGAATCTCTATTAAATTTTATTAAACTATCATTTAAATTTAGTCGTACTGTTTATATTTTATTTTTATTTCTTACTAATATAACAAAAGAAGCTGGAGATGGGAATGTACCTTCATATAATGAAGTTCATTCACGTACCGTAGAGAGACATTTCGAATGAGGTGACATTCGGATGTCTCCCACGATGAAAAGCAACGTGGGTAGTGAAGAGAAACTTATCAGTTTAGTTCTAACTCGTTGATGAAAACCAAATCACGTTCTTTAATTTGCCTATATTTTGTGTTGTCTGAAATGTTAACTTTGTTAGAAAGTCGATGTAGGTCCTTGGCGTCTTTTCGGCGCCCTGAGCGGCGGCAGCGGCGTCGCCCACGTGACTCGCACGGCCCGGCCCGGCGCGGCCCCGCCCCGCTATCGACCTCCCGCCCCCGCCCCCGCGCTCCGCGTCGCACGCCCCCGGGCGGCGGGGTCCACGCACGCACTCACTGCGGCCTAATATGCGAAGGTCATGGCACGCGGCAGTGCAACCCCCGCACACATGCCACGTCTAGCGCTCTAGGCCACTACTCGCCTTCGTTTCTTAGGAGATGACGCACGAAAGGAACGACCGAACACTGAGTGGAAGAATTAATTTATTTTACAACTACTATTAAATTACAACAGTTGAATAATAATATACATATGCCTAATAAGAATGTAATACATACACAATACACACTACGAATATAATAATACGCTACATACTAAGCTCTTTCCTTATACTACTTACTAAGCCTTTTCCCCCCGTTTCGAGCACTGATTGGAATACGTAAAAGAAAACAAAAGAGGCTAAGGATTACGTACAGGGATTTCCTCCCCCTTGTAATAGTATGTAAGATTATATTGAAGGTTAGCATATAAGTCTGTAAATACATATGTATAGTTATTTTTACTGAGCTATGTAAATTCTTCAAAAATTAATAAATTAAAAAAAGGATTACGTACAATCAACAATATTTAGCAGTTACTATTTCGCAATAAAAAAGTCATTTTCAAAGATTTGCATTAATTTTTCTTTTTTCTTTTCGAAAATAGATCATGAGAAATATTGAGTATATTTTTAAAATTGATTTTTTAAATTTTATTACTAACATAGTAGATACATAAACAAATACATAAAGATTTATTTATTCTTTAATTTTGATATTTATATTATTAATGAATTAGTGTTCACTTGAACTATGATATGAATTTTGTGAAGTAGAAACTTGTACATTCACAATGGAGTTCACTACTAGGCTACTGAGGGTTTTTTCTGAGGTACAATGTTCACATTGTGCTTTCCAGAAGGAACTATTATTGTAAATAAAAACCAAACGCAGTACTTACATTTCTGCAAAACCTAAATAAACAGATAATTCTCTATTTTCTTAATTTCTTTCTTTGAACCTTTGAAGTGATCAGAAGTTAACATGAATGTGGTTTCTACAATTAGTTTTTCGAATATTCACTGGATTTTATTATTTCTATTGAGATATGTTTTTAAAAATATAATGTATTTCGTGGGAATTTCGCATTTATCGCTGAATCGCTGAAATACGACAATTTCGCTTTAAAAGCATTTGTAAACATTCGGAAAAAGTTCAATTCTGATTCCTAGCAATCTAATTCAAGAAAATACGAAACCACTTCAATTGAATTTTTGACGCTTTCATCCTTTAAACCAAAAACTCACACCTCAAAATAAGCTTTACGGCAAGGGTCTTCAAACTTTTATACTATTAGGAACCCTTCGAACTCATGTTTTCTTGAAGGAACCTCATATTTAGGTACCAGATACAATAGTTTATCAAAGCTTTTTTCAACTCAAATTAGCAAATTAATTAAACAGTCAAAAATGGGTAGAGAGATTATCACATATTTATAACTAACAGAACCCGGCAGACGTTGTCTTGGCCTCTCTCTCTTTTTCGACTTTCTTTCGCCGTCACTCTTTTCACTCGTACTTTTTCCCTCTCTTTTCCCTTCTCTCTTAACCCTTTCCTTCTTTCCCCTCTCAATTCCCACTTCTCTCTTTTTCACTCTTTTTCCCATTCTCTTTCCCCCTTTTTTTCAGTCTTCCCTATCGCTTTTTCTTTCTTTTTGCCTCTGTCTTTTCTTCCTATATTTTCCTCTCATCCTTCTTTCCCTATCTCTCCTTCCCTCCCTCTTTTTCACTTTCTTTTTCTCTCTCTTCCCCTTTCCCCCTGACCCAGCTCTCCCTTCCCTTTCCCCCCTCTCTCTTCCTTTCCTTCTCTGTTTCTCTTTCTTTCATTCTCTCTCTTTCCTTCACTCTCTATTTCCTTTTCTCACTTTCCCCCTCACTCCCTTCATTTTCCCCCTAAGATTGCTGTGTTTCCCCCTCTCTTTTCACTTCTCTCACTTTTACTTTCTTTACCTCTTTCTTTTTTATTTCTTTCCACCTCTCTCTTTCTTTCCCCCTATCTCTTTCCCGTTCTCTCTTTTTCTGTCTCTTTTTCACCTTTCTCACTTTTCTCCTCTTTCCTTTTTCTACTCTCTTTTCTTCTCTTTCTTATCTCTTTTCTTCTCTCCCTTTTCCTCTTTTAATAATTTGTTAATATATTGAAGATCTCTCACAGTCCTCTGTCTCGTTCACTCACTCACCTTTCATATTATGAAATTTAAAAAATTTTTTCTTTTATACAAACCTTGTCCTGACAATAATGATCCCACAAAGAGGAGAATTATCCAATTTGGTGCAGTCGTTCGAAAGTTATGCCCTTACATACATTTCGGCGATTCATTTTTATTTATGTAGATGTATCACTCAGTAATCCATTTTTCTTTTTCGACATTCAAAGTACATTTTTTTAAATTTAAGTTTTACTTTCTCGCTACTGTTTACGTAGTAGAAAGAAAGCTAAGTAACGCTGCGCGGAAAAACTGCGAATTTTAGCCCAAAAACTCTTATTGCCGGGCTCTGACAACGAAACAGTAGATAACTTTAGTTGCTAAATTAAGAAAGTCCTCTAACACGTATTGTTGTCAGAATTAATGTTTTGTAGGTCCTTGATACTGAAAAAGCGATTGATGGCAAAACGTCTGTCCCTACGTCTGTCCGTCCGGCGTATGCGAACAGCACTAGCGCCTTAACCATACGTAGGAACCACTTTTCCCAAATTGAAGAAACATCTGCCGATCTGGCCTGAGTTGAAGCTATGCGATTTTCAAAAACATTCATTAATTTTTGGGGGTACTTTACATGAAGCCCCAGGGACATTTTCAAAATTTTCTCAAAAATGGCTCAAAATGTTTTCTTTAAATTTCTTGTAAGTGTAGAGTAAAATATGCTGATAAATTTGGCATAGATATGTTTTTCATTGTCAACTTTAACTGTTAACTTTAACTGAATTTTCGATAATTACAAAAGCTTACATTTTTCGACTACTTCCTACAAAATTGATGATAGAGTTTTCCTTCAACTGAATTTTGTTGTCCGAAATTGGTTCTTTCATTAAGGACATGTTCATTTTTTGATAATTTTTAGTAGTTTTCTTGCAATATTTCGTGAAATATTCTCAATTTTGAAAAAAAAACAACAAAAAGCAATATTTTCTCAAAAAACAGCTCCAAATTTTTTCTTTAAACTTTTAGTAAGGAGAGTGCTAAATGCATTGTTTAAGATGAAATAAAAGTCATTTTTTTGTATTCTTTTGTTATTTCATAAAGTACACAACATTTTTTAAAAATATGTCTCACGCCTTTGCTATTCACATTTCTAGCGATTTGTGTACATTATTGCATTTGTTAGTGGAAGTGGTTCAAATGACTTCCAATAAAGTTTTTCAGAAACTCAACGCTTAAACGCCGTTTTCTTAAAAACGGCTCCAAATTTTTCAATGAAAATTGCTTTAAGGACGAGATTTTACTCTTTTTTTATGTTCTTAAAGTAATATTTCGGTTCTGCCATTAGGAAACCGAAAAATTGAGAAAAAAACCTAGTTTGGGCGGCGATAGATTGGGCAAAAATGTAGTTTGGGCGGCAAGAGGATGGGGCAAGATTGTAAACCTGACCTAGATCAAAGAAATTAGAAAACTAACTAGTATGAGAAAGCCTGTAGCATCACTAGTTTCACATATTCTGAAATGCAATGTTTCGCTTAATTTAGTTTTACGTGTCATCGGGTGTGAACAAAATTCTTGTAAATTCTGAAAATGAAAACAAAATGTGAAAATGAAAAAAAACCTTATTTTGTGTATTTTGGTTTTATTATTATATTTTTAAAAAATTGATGAATCTTACATGTTTGAATATTCAATTGTCTTTTTATATTCAGTTAATTTTAATATTGTAATTTTTATTTAAGTATATTAATATAAGACACTCCACTACCCAGTTCCTACATAAATATTCGTTGTGCGATGATTTCCATTTTACGTGTATTTTGGTTGAACAAAAAAGTGATCACTTTCGGAATCTCTTGCCAACGTTCCAGGGGTATCTGTGGAAACCAGATTGAAGACCCCTACTATATGGTATCTCTGACCAGAAAAAAAATACAAATACAGTAGGTAGGAAATGGTATGGAGTTTACGACATTGGCATTATTATAGAAATATATAGGAGTCGTTGTTTTGTCGTGTTTATTTTGACAGAAAGCTTTTTTCGGTCGCATTGCAGCCATCTTCAATAAAAATACTGTAGACAAAATACTGTGAATAAATAAATTTAGGTGAGGAAACTGACATACCGATTCTGAGGCGACTGGAGCCTTGGTCCAGATGAGACAGCGAGGGTCAAAGCACGCTATTTAAAAGAAAGCTCTCAGTGGAGTGGGTAGAACGCGTTTTTTTAAGAAACAGCCATTAGGGAAAGGCGCGGTCGGGTGGCGGCAAAGAGTGTTGTTTTGTGTGTATGAGGAAATAGAGTATAATAGAGGAATATAGGAATGGAGTTCCTGTGGCAGTTGCAATGCGCAATAAATTGGCCCGGCCGGAAGATCCTTTAAACAACGAATCAAAGAGGAACCATATTCCAGTATCGGACGTACCAGAAATGTGTACCCCAATTCCCTTGATTTTCCACTTCCTTTGCTTAGTTCTCTAATCACAAAATCCTTCCATACCCTTCCATTTGGTAATGTTCTCTCCAACAATTTTTCACCTCATATTTAATGTCGTCGGTCTTGTTTAGAATGTTACTCTCGCTAGGCTTTAATCTCTTTTCTTCTGTGGTAGCTCAACTTTTCTAAATATTCCTGCAATATTTTCCTGTCATTTTCGTTCTTAAATTCTCCGTAAATCATGCAATTATCGACAAAAAGACGTATTTTTGATTCCATTCCCTGCCAAATATCATTAATATATGCTTTAGGATGAGGTTAGAAAGATAGCATATGGTGGGTGGAAATGCCCTCCGTGTCACAACGTGTCGAACTTTCATCCCCAAGCTTTCACCCCCGCCTGGTCTTCTGTGCGAGGTCGCCTCCGCGTTACTGCTTTAGCGATGTTGACCGTCGGAGCAGACATGAAAAAGTTGATTGAATGAGTAAAATGTCTTCTCTTTATTCAGTTGTGTGAGGAAATCGTTACGATATCGTAATCACTGATATAAATATAATGCTAATAAAATTAGTGGTGCTAAAACTGCACGTACTTTCTCACCACTAGAAACGGTTATGTAATACTATTTATACCACAATTTCCCTTCGAATTAACACATCAGTTGCCATTGTATTGTTATAATTTTCTTTTAATAACAAATCAATGGCCGACCTGGATGGCCGAGGTGACTAAGAGCGAGTACCGACTCGGCGCTTCGGTCCGAAGGGTCGCGGGTTCGAGTCCCGCCTTGGGCATGGCTGTTTGTCCCTTGACTTTGTGTGTGTGTTGTCGCGGAGGGCCTCGCGTTCTGCTGACCCCAGATCAGAAGAGCCCGCAAGAGTGTTTGTCTAGTGTATGGTCGAGTATGCGTCCCTTCGGGACGTAAAGGGCAACCAGCTGTCGGCTGGATAAGCCCTAGGAAATAAAAAACAAAAAAAAAAAAAAAAAACAAATCAATGAATAAATCGCAAGGAGTTATGAATGTGACCTTCTACGTTTACTCAGTAATGTCATCTAACTTAGTACATTCATTTATTCTCTTTTGACCAATTTGTTAGATCGTATACTGGAATATTCTTTCACTACGATCGTTAACTGTATCAACTAACTTTATTTATGCAGTTTTCCGAAGCCCTGAGTATCTTGTCATAAGCCGTTTTTTCCTGGAGAGCCGGGGCGTTATCGCGAGCAAATCGCGGCGCACGGTTCCCTCTCTCAGCCCCAGCCCTAGCGCGGGGGCGTTAGGCCCTCGTTGGCCTTTCGCCGGCGACCGCTCGTGCGCTGTTCCTCGTAAAACGCTTCAATTAAGGTCGAGTAAACGGACACTCCCTCGGCCCCGCTCCTCCCCCGCACAACTTCCGCCGTGGGGTGCGTTCTTGGGACCCGCCCGTGTTTGGTCGTTGCCGCTCCTCCACCTCACCCCACCCCCGTTGGCTCGTCCCGGCTCACCCCGCTGCGCGCCGCCCGACCCACCCCCGTCCCAAAACTTCCCCCCCTTCCGCCCCGCCCCCTTCCGTCATCCGCTGTCTCGTCCTTGTGGCGTAGTCTTGCTCCCTATGTGGCCCCTTTTGCATCGCCTGCAATGCAAGGAAATCCAGACCATCTTATTCTTGAGTTTGGATGCTTTTTGAATCTTAATTTTGAATTTTTGTAACGTGTGTGAGGTCGAGAAAATGTATCGAATGTATACGTAGGAGAAAAGAAAACTGATAGGCGACAATAGAGTACTTTATAATGTGCATGTATGTAGTACGCTTTAGTGTTACCACGACTTGATTTATCAAACGTATATTTTTGTAACGAACTCGTGCTTTCCAGACGGCGCAAACCGAAAAGTAATTGAAGTGCGCACTCGCGCCGCGCCGAAGGGAGAAGGGTGCGAGGGGAGTGCGAGGCGGCGACGGCGGCGGCGTTTGTTTGCTCGAGTCCCGCGACGCGCTCGGTGGCCTTATCGATTGGGGGCAGCGCTCCCCCGCCTGCCCCGCCCCCACCTGTGGAATCTCCCGCTGCCCCCCGGCCCCCGCCACTCGAAACGCCGCCGTGGACGTCTGCGGTAACCGCGCCGAGCCCTCCCAAGAGATACGCGAGATATGGATTTCCGAGTAGGACTGCGAACGCGCCAACTGCAATGACGACCTGCGCCATCGCCAGACAAGATGCTCGTGAATAATCTGCCGGTAACCTGGTTCTAACGGGTGGATCTACGTTACATGTGTCTCTTGGCGGTCCTGCGTGTGGATGAATTTTCGTCATGAGACAAGTGATTCATTTTTTGTTAATGTTTCTAGAAAGGAAAAACAAAAGCGGGACATTAAATTTTTGATGATGAATTGTGGTCAGTGATATATATTCTACACATTTTACGTGAAACAAATCTAATCAACGCCTTATAAAAATGTAAGACCAAAATCGTTGCTAATGTTTAGTTGTTTTTTAATGAAAAGCCTACTAATTCCTTCAGAATTTGTAACGAAGACGCAAAGTCTAGTTGGAGCTAAAAGGGAAAAAAGCGAGACTAGATTATTACCGGTGCATATTTCGTGATTTGTAATTTAATTTTAACGCACTGTTTTATCAGTGTGAGAGGTTTCATAGTGAAAAGAAACAAGATTTCTGTTTTTGAAAGAGTGCACTTTGCCGAAGAATTCTCTGCAGTTCCCTATTGGTCATACAGGAAACCGATTTATATTACAACAAAATTATGCATATTTTACTTTTCATGTGGTTGCAAACAACTCTTTCACCTACTCATCATGTATCAGTTCGTATGGCAATAGCATCCAAAAATGTGGAATAAAATATGTTAATGTGTTAATATTGTACATGAAAATGACTATTGTTATCCTCTTGTTCTGTTTTCAGAAACATAAATGCGTACAATGGCTAAGAATGTAGTTAGGACGGAATTAATGTAGAAGATTGTACCAGAAAGACTCGCACTTACCTCTAAGTATTTCTTAGTTTGTCTTGAAGTTGGCCATCTGTGGACGTTTTACTAAGGAGCATCTGCTATAGATCAGTCAATGATAGATCAATCGACTTGATGTGTATACGATTCTTATTTGTCTTCTACCTAACATATAAAAAAAAACATCGTCTCCTATATTATTTCAGTAGTATAGATACCTTTCACGGTTTTCACAGGCAACCAATCTTTATAAATGAGGTTTTTAAAGAAAGAGAAATCCACAGAGACTTGGTGAGTTGCCTTTTGACTTTAAAAATTTGAAGTATGTGTTAAAAAACGCAGATAAATATTATCAAATGCAACGCGCAACACTCGATAGCATTGTCAAAATTTATATTGGTAAATAACTCCTAAACGAAGCGTTCTAGGGCCTCTAAGGATTTTGAGGCCAAAGGCCTGAAAAAACGTTCATCATTCTGTAATCTATAGGATAAGATATTCTTGGACATTCTATTACATTTTTGCTGGACTGGCGCTTATCGATACTATCCAATAATAAGTATGTGGCAGGACTCAGCTCTGGAGGCTACTTTGTTTCTGATGTCACGTTTAGAAAGCTTAGATTCCTACATCTTATATGTATGCTTTCTGTGTACACCGTGGTTTGCGCCGACTGATGAGGTTCATTTGAATAATCATTAATTCAAGATTATGCAAATAAACCTCAATGCACTCGCAGGAGCAACTACAAGTTTTAATAGTTGATTGATACCGATGAAAATTGTTTTTATGTATGTAGTGCAACCGATCATTTATTGTTTTGCCATGGACTACAAGTGTGTTCTTTGTACACTTGCAGTCCATGTGTTCCTTGTTGAGGGAAATGTCATGGAAATGGATGTTCTCATGTTTCAATTTCACTATACCTTTAGGAAAAATTGGATCTCTGCTATTCATGGGCAGGTTTTCGT
This sequence comes from Teleogryllus occipitalis, assembly GCA_011170035.1. Classification (NCBI taxonomy): domain Eukaryota; kingdom Metazoa; phylum Arthropoda; class Insecta; order Orthoptera; family Gryllidae; genus Teleogryllus; species Teleogryllus occipitalis. Next base: position 116,395 of record BLKR01014969.1, on the reverse strand, counting down.
TCCTATTCACAAATGTAAGTATTCACATTCTTGTTTCTGTGAAAATTTTGTGACATGCTACAGTATTCATGCAGTTGGTATGGTACCACATCATATCACTACGCTAATCACTACACACTCATTTTTATTCAAAATGTTTGTCTCTTTTTATCGCTCACCCCACAAATTTCAAACTCTGCTAATTTGAATCAATATACTTTCATGGACAAGACAGTTCAAGAATGGAAAATATTATTTTTGAAAAAATGAATTAAAAATGAAATTTGATGAATTTCTTTCCCAGTATTATTTTTTCTGGTGTGGTTCATTTTAAAGACCGAACATAAATCATTAAGAGAAATAGTTGTTTTACCTTGGTTATCCCACTTCCCTTATTTCTTTAAAGGTGGGTACACATCACTTTGATAAAACAACAGAGGCAATGGAAATGTAGAAATAGAGCTCGAGTTGAAAACAGGAAAGAAAAAAAAACTGAAACAAAAATTGTCATATGCATGAGTAAATCGCTGACTACATTCTTTGCTCTAAAATGACAAAATAAAAATAATGAAACTTTTGATTTACGTAAGAACAGGTGCCATAAGGTTTGTTATAATGTTTGCAAAAATAAATATTCTGTCGGATAAAATAGTCTTTTTAACCACCACACTTTTCATGACATGAAAGAATAATCAATTTTGATAACTACGAAAAGTAAATGAACCAATTGGCCGTAGATTGCAGATTGACGGGATGGCGTTCCAAGCAGAATTCAGGATGGCCGTGTCACAATTGGCCCACATTAGTAATCTATTCAACTTTCTTGTAAAGTTCATGATTGAACGGGAGGTGTCGAGCAGTGGAGGGAAGACAAATATAATAGGATTGTTGTGAGTTGGTCACTGATGTATATTGACGTGTGGGAAAAGAAGGATGACGTTAAACAATTGACCTGCGAAGTCAGTCTGATGCAGCAAATGTCCTGTCAAAGTAAAATATTACGGAAAAGTCGGAATTCGAATAGTCTGTTTTTTTTAGCAAATTGATTCAGAACAGCGATGTCAACTCATTGGAGCCCAGGAAGTCTCAGATGGACCTCGTTCGAAACTGCAAGTGATTTGCAGTTGGGCTCTGTCGTTTCCGGAAACCTAGAGTGCACAACGCAATTGTTTTCCTGAGAGAAGTAAGTGATTCCGGGCGCGTCATCTAGTTTTAGATTATTGGTTTCGTAAGTGTAGAGTATGTAATACCCTGAGAGGTGACAGTGTTCCTCCCGAGTTGGAACTTGAGATCGTCGGCTTTCGAGGATTTTCCTCACTCCAGTTATCTCCCCTGGCGGGGCACCGCCCCAGCTGGAACAAACTCTAACCTCCTGAGTGGTCCCCCGACATGTGTGGTAGCGCAGGTCCTGTAAGAGTAAATGTATGTGTCTGCGTAGGGGAAGCGGAGGGGAAAAGATTGAGGAAGGAAAGATCGCTTGCGGTTGTATTTTCTTAGGGTAATGCTCCGGCATTTGTCTGGTATTGTTAAGAGAAACCACGGAATAGTGTCAATCAAAACTGCGGCCGCTAGGAGACTAGTTGAATCCGACACAGTTTGTAGATAATGTTGAAAATCCCTCCTTCATTTGGACTCGAACCTTGGACCTTACACTCAGAATCGCTGCAGTGGCAACAGTTGTTGCCCTGACACAACTCGGCCGAACTCATTTTGCGAGGTCAGTGCCAAATCATATGGGTCAATGTTTTCTTGATTTGAATATTTTCCTAACGGTTGGGGATGCTGCAGACGAACCGAAGATACCGCTGAGGTATCACAGCTGTTCCTGAGCAGAGTGTGATTTGTTTTTCTTGAAGGGCTAGCCCCTCATCGCCACCTCGCCGACGCGCCAAGTTGACTGGCTTAATTCATTCAGATAGGGGGGGGGGGAGAGGGGAGGGGATGGCGTCGCCGGCAGGGCGGAGGCGGCGTGCGCGATTTCCCCTGGGGCCGGCGCGCGCTTCTCGGCTCGGGGCGAGGGGCGGGGGATGAGGTCGAAAAAGGGGCGGGGCTTCGCGTCGCAAGAAAGAAGGCAGTGCGGCCCACCCATTTCCTCACCCTCCGCAAGGCACGGACGGGCAGCGGGCAGCCGGCCGCCCGCCTCCCGCCTCCCGCCTCCCGCCGCCAGCAGCCAGCAGCCGGGCAGCCGGAGCGAGCGATCGATAACAGCCTGTGGGACTGGGCGGCCGTGGCATAGTACAGTGGGCCGAAATGTCTTCGAGTTCGCGCTCAACAGATTCCCCATCGTTGACATCCACGACACGTGATTCTGACATCAATAGCAACAAATTGTAAGCCAATGAAAATAGAAAAAAACAAAACAAAGAATTTATACTCCATAAAATATGTGTACATTGGTTTAGTACGGTTTAGTCAAGGACTTTTTTCTTCCAACTTTTATTTTCATTATGATCTGCATTTACTTGTAGCTGTATCTACTGTTTGTACACTGGTGGACTGGATTATAAAGGGTATATATACTTTTTTCAGCGATTATTTTTTAATAACAATATCGAAAAATATTCGTTTGGAACTCTTGTTAATTGTTTATTACCAAAAATTAAATTATATACCATTGTTTTCATTTGCATATAAACTACTGTACTACTTCAGAATCAGAAAAATAATGCCATTTAAGTAAAAGTTCCAGTTAGTTCAGTTTTGTCAATAAGTTTAAGAAAACTTTAGTACAGCACAAAAACATGTTCGCGTTTTAAAACAATGTAAAATATTATCGCTGACATGTTTTACTAAATCGATTTTATAAATGAAAATAACTTTTTTGTTTTAAATAAACAAGCAACATTACATTGTGTGTAGATTGCTTTGGTTGGTACAGTGAAAATCCTCCAAATTAAATGATGTATCGTATCGTATCGACTAATGTAAGAACTAACTGTTTTGCTAAAAATCTTTGAAATTCCTGTCGCCATTTCATTACAAAAGGCATTTATTTTCACCCTCTTACGAGTTCAACAAAACGAAATGAATGATGTCTGCGTGAACTAGATTTAATCTGAATTCAATGAATTTCACCTTTCTTTTTTAAGAAAAACAATGTGGTCACTATGGATAGAACAACAAATATATAAAAATATTAAAAACTTCTCTTTTTTATTCAGACATTAACATTTTATTTTTGATTTTGTTCGTTTTCATAAAGGTAGCGATATTATTTTAATTATTTTATATTTAAAAAATGAGGGTAAATATCTGATTAATTTTATTTGGATTATTTGAAATTTTTGAAAAGAAAATTTGCAAAAAGGACAAAAATATAATAGAATTTACAGTTTTGTAAATGCGTTTAAAATATGATATTGTATACTCTCCAAAGTTCGCAATTTGAGGCAACAGTTTTTATCGATTTGCATTTTAAAACGTTTGCTGAGGCTTTGTGTGCTTGTGGGGAAACTGGGGCCCAGTGTGGCCGCCCACGCCCTCGGCCTGTTGCGCAACTCCTTCACGCCCTCGCTCCGGGCGAAATGCAACAGGGCGGCTTGTCAACTCTCCAGGAAAATAGCTCCTTTATTATTTGGTTTTTGCGTTTCCGAGGTGGGGGACGGGCACTTTCTGGTAATGCACGCCGCGAGTGGAGTTGTGGTATCGAAAACGTTGATAAATTTATTCCCACATGTAGTAAATTACTTCCTCTAACATGTTTATTCAGAATCTGTGTTTGTGTGGGTCCATCATACCCAAACATTGGTTGACAACAAAACGTCTGCCTGTCCGTCTGTTGGCAACCCTAACGCCTAAAGCGTTCATGGATTTTCTCCTAAATTGATATGATCGATCTCGCTGAACCCAAGGCCTAGCGAGTTTTAAAGGAATTTGATTTTTGAGGGTACTCTACATGAAACCTTATCAGCATTTTCAAATTTTCACAAAAATGGTCCAAGTTTTTTTACTAAACTTGTTCTTCGAAAAACACAAGGGAAGTTCAGTTTGAAAATTGCAAAAGTTCATTTTTTTTCTTCGACTTCCTCCTACAATATTAGATATACCTATCTACGTACATATACCTACCTACATATACTTCCTACTGCAAGATTGAAGATAGAGGATTGAAAATTGAAGATTTTCTATAAAGCAATCCATTCTTAAAAGATATACCGTTAAATAAGGTGACGTACACTTTTTTTTATCCAAAATGAGAGTAGTTTTGCGTTAAATTAAGGCCATTTTCAAACACTTATTTTCTCAAAATCCCTCCAAACTTTTTAAGATTTTGTTTCTCGGATAGAGGATTAGATGCTTAAGATAATGATGCAGGTCATATTTTCGGCGAACCCACGCCCACATTTGAAATTTCATTCCCCCAAAATCGAAATTATTTCCGGAATTTCCAAAAAATTAACAGGGCAAAAGTTCAATATTGATAATAGATGTTTTTTCTTTAATAAAAACTATTTTAAAATTTAGGTCTTTAAATAAGATCTTGAACATTTTTGTTTTGAAAATATGAGTAGTTTTTGCCTAAATTTTTCTCAAAGTAAAGGCAATTTCAACTTAAAAAAGGCTTCAAAGTTTTCCTGTATATTTTTTTCTCGGATAGAGCAGAGGACGCTTAACAAGGCGCTGGTCTCGTGTACGTTGAACACTGAATTGTCAAAAATTGTAAAAGTTACAAATAATGTGAAAAAGTGTGTGTTGTTGTCGACCACTAATTGTGAAATGATGTGTTCGAGAAAGATATTGATGTAGTTCGAGAGGAGGATATTGATTTAGCAGGGAGCGTTTTGTGTTGTTAATGTGACATTGGCCCTGACAACGTTCACAATATGTTATGGTTTGAGCTCCTATCAACAAACGTTTTTGCTTACTAACTTTAGACGTAACGTTCGTGTGATCGAGATGCGAATTAACAGAGAACATATAAAGAAATAAATATAGAAAAAAAAATGTAACACCTTTTCCCTTATGTTTGAGCTTGTGTAAGCAAGCTCCTACATCCGTTACTGTTTAATTTTCGTTTCGCTATTATCTTATTGAAGATTTTATTTTTTCTTATCTCATTAAAGATATCTTGTATTATTGTTTTATTGAAGATCTTATTTTTTATTTTTTCTCTTCATGTCTCGATGATGATGATTCTACTGGTCTCGTAACTCTGGGTTGCTACATCACTCCGAGTTTCCTCCTCTAATATATTCCAGCCGTAGAACCACACGCACAGACTGTTAAAACCTCGGCGTCACGAGGTCGCTCTAGTGTTCTTGTGAGGTTTTTCTCACTCGTGTTGTTTCCCCTACGAGTAATTTTCTTTATTCCCTCTCACGATCACATTTTCAGTGTTTCGTGGCCTTTCTCGACTTCCGTATCCTCGGCGTGTCATTTCAGAGAGATTTGACGAGTGTTTTTGGGCCTTTCAACCGACGTGACAAAAAAGGTCTCTGAAAAGCAAGAAGCATTATCCGCCCGGGCGGTGTATTTCGGGCGCGACGGAGCCCCGTGGTGCGTGCCGCTCTTTATTCCCCGCGCGGCGGTGGGGGCGAGGGGCGGCCGTGGCACCGGACGTGTCGCCACTGGGTCAATCGATGGCGTCAAATCATTCATGGCGCGTGCGGCCCTTGCGCAGCCTCTCCGCCCCCTCCACCCCCGCCCCGCACCGGGAGAGGTGGCTCAGGGCATCAACGGATGTCACTGCAGTCCCTCTGGTCGGGAGGTCCTACGTTCAACTTCTGACGGCGGCAGGATTTTCGACACTAGCTCTTCAGCTAGGTCCAATTCAGTCGCTGTCTGGAGGAGAATTCTAGCAGCCGGCTGCTCAGTATGGTAGTTTTTCGTGGTTTATCCGATCAACACTAGGCGAATGCCGGAGCAGTACCGTAACAAACGGGCCACGGACAGCGCGCGATCTTTCCTTCCTCTTCCTTGTCCTATCCTCTTCCCTTACACACACACACACTTACACTAACATGCACTACACTGCCACACATGCCGGGAGACCGGTCTTGAGATTAGAACTTGTCCCGGCTGGGGCGGTGCCCCGCTGGTGGGAGATACCTGGTAGAGGGACATCCCACTAGCCGCCGGTAGGTCGGCTTCAGATCTCGCCATCCATCAGGGGAAGGTCACTGTCACCTCTCGATGAAAAACATGCACTACGCTTACGTTACTAATGGCCGTAGTAATTGACGTGCCCGGAATGACTAACAATCAGTCTATCCAACCCAACCCACCGCTCCGCTTCTCATCGTGGACGGGTCACGCACTGGAAGCCGCCGCGGCGTCGCGCTGCCCGCCGGATGCCGCGTCCGCCCGGCGCCTCTCGGGAAGAGCGCGAGGGGCGAGGCGAAGGAAGAAGTGGGTCAGGCGCGGATCAGCTCAGCCGCTTCCTTATGTTACACTGCTGGTCTCGCGTGGGAATAAAAACCCGCTGGCGAAACGCGCCGGATAAAGCGCTTCTTGAGCGTAAAACTGCAACGGAAAAATCACAGGAAACCGAGGAGACCGATTGCAAATTTATTTTATTATTTCTGGAATGGTTTTTTTTGATTCCAGGAAGTGTTGAATATTTTTGATGGCAATGTATTTTGTCGGTGATTTTCTTAGCCCGGTTCCATTTCTCGAATTACGGAGCAACAGCTCTGGTTGTAGGCTAGGCTGAAGAACCCCGGAAAAAGTTTTCTAGGTCTGCGGACTGTTTACCAGGAATCCACTCTAGTCATACGTAGATTATTACATAAATAAGGACCTCATACATTATAAAATTATTATGATTTAATAATTTTATTGTATTTTGGGAATTGGTAGTTTTTTTTTATCGTTTGTACTTTTGTATTGCAGGAATGGACCTCCTAAAGTTTAGATTGACGTTTGTAGCATTTCCGGTAAAAAATGTAGTTCAAGTGTTTTGCCGTCAAAACTTAGAGACAACTTGACGAAGGAAGACGTCCCTATATTAAGAAGAGTGGTAAATAACTTGTTGCGTTCGTTATCTTGTAAAATCTTATTCATTTATGAGCTACGACGGAGTAATAGACGCGAACACGTAAGCTCTACCTACCCCTTATATCTCGTCGCCGGAAGGTAATATGAAATTCGATAATATTGTTATTGTTGTCAACAAGTTGCTGCATCTAATGCAGAGCAACACATACACGCGCTCATTTCTAAAGATGTATAAATTCTAGTGCTAATAGCTTACAGAAAACATTAATCTTTCCTCACTGTCCTTGCACCTTAGTTTATATTTTGTCTCACACGAGTACTTGCGGCGTTACTTGAATGATGGATATTTATCAAGAGATATTTATAGAGAAAATATATTATAAATGTAGTTACAATATAAACATTTTTTCACAAAATGTAACTGACTTTTTGTTTATAAAGGATCACTTTCAGTAACTTTCGGAAGGTTATGTGTCATAAATTGTGCTGCTTCGCTTAAGTTACTTCGTCACCGAAATGAAAGTAATTACAATAATCGTTGGCGTTTATCGCTTTTCACGAAAGGTAATGTATGTGCGCATGGAAAGCAGGCCGTGGTTGTGGGCCTTTTTATCAGGCGACGGCTGTTGGGTGAATTACACTGGGCCGGGTCGGGCGCGTCGATGAGTGGGGGTGGGGAGCCGGCGCTGCAGGCGAGCGAGTGCTTGTGCTCGCAGGTAGATACATTCGCTCGGCCGCCCAGATCAGATAGAAGCCTTCTGACGTTGATTTATAGCAGCGCAGAGGCATCCAGCTGGCGGGGGCGGGGGCGGGGGCTGGGGGCGCCGCGTCGCCTAGCGACCACCCCTCCCCCCCCCCTCCCCGCCGCGCTCCGCCCCCCCCTTCACCAGCACACCCGCGAACCCAACCGCCTTGCGAGCGAAGAGATAGGGAAAGGCTGCAGCCTGCAGGCTGCACCGCAATACTTCCACAAAATCGGTTCACCCTTTTGTCACTTTCTCTAATGCCTTCAGTGATGAAGTGTTTATAAATAGTTGTCATGTTGGTTCCCAGACCCTTAATAAGTTTTGCCACAATTTTATTTCAGGTCGTATCCCAATTGTGTAATTTTAATTGTAGAATTATGCAGTTTTAATTCGATGGTTTTAGGGAGTTGTTCAGGGTTTCCTTGTGGCTTTCTATTTGTGGAACACATTTTGTGGATTGGTTTAAAGAAGTAATCGATGTTTCGACAGTACATTTCTTCTTCCTCTGATCCGGCGCTGCAGGTATTGTGAGGATTGGATTTCACCACAAAAGCTTTCTACCTATATTTTACTTCATTCTCCCAACATTCATTACCATTCACTATATTCAGATCTAAATGTGTGGGAAAAGTACGTAAAAAAGTAATTGGGCTCGATTACAGTTACTTGTCAAATACGTTACTCAATTACAATTACAAATTACATTTTCAGCATGTAACAAGTAAAATTATATTTACAACTACATGTACAAATAGAGATGTGTCGTTCTTGTACGAACTATTTCAAACGAACTAATCTTCGCTCGGCGTGCTGGGATGGAGCCACGTAAATTCTCCTAGACCATGAGCCGGGCCTCTTATTCAGTCTTGTTCGTGAACTAAATTAATTTACTAACGCATTTAGTTCTTGACAAATGAGGCAATTCGCGAGCGAAAAGAACCAAACCGGCATATTAAAAAAAATCATGATTACATGAAACGATTACTACTAAGTAACGATTCAATTTTATAATGAGGAAATTACGAGTGAAAAGCACATTGTACTGAAAGTAACGATTAATTGCTAAAACTACTAACAAAGTAATCATTACAAGTAATTGAATTACTTTAACTCACTGCATGATACGTTGCCTATCAAAATAGGGCAAATGTTACAAGTGTAACTTCGCAATTTGCAATTTCATGTCATGCTTATTGAGAAAAATTGATCGTCATCGATCCCTACATGCCTTAGAAGTTTGTAATATTTTTCTGACACATCTATATTAATGCTTATTATTATAATACAAAGTATCTGTGAAGAAGTTGAATCCTCTTTTTTGACTCTACACCTATTCGTGAGAGTAATGCTTCATTACTTTTTACTCATACAGGAATTTGAAGAATTTAAAAAATTCTTTACTGGAGATTAAACAGTATTCCTCAATTCCCACACGGCATCTTGGACATTCAAACTTCCTGTTTTGAACTGTGAGTTTCATAAGGACAAGTATGGAGTCATGCGAGTAGTTTGCTGTATGGTAATACTTACGCCAAACTGCGCGGTAATACTTACTTGCCAACATTGTGGATTGGATTAACGCAGCTCATGGGATGTTGAAATGGTGCTTTGCGAGTGAGGGCGGTAGTGGGATATTGTGTACATCGGAGTTACATGCAGGTCAGCAGGTACATAAAATATCCTTGACGTCGGAATGTCTTTGTATGCGGGTTGCCTAAAACAGGAACAGGTCACGCACAGGTCAGGAACAAATACCACATGTATAAATGTAGTGAACTCCGAAATGTGCAATATCTAACTACATGTTCATTATAAAAAAATGTGAAAATTTTCGACTTTCCTTCTTGCACTAGAAGTTTGCAACATTTATTCTGAGACACCTCATGTATAGGCGCAACCACTTCTCTGGAAACGGTTAAGCTACTTCTCGCTAAGCGCTATACATTCTAAAGGACTTGAAGGGATTCATCTGGAGAACTCCATTCTGTGTCATGAAAGTACCCTGGGGTATTAATACTTATTGCGTGAGTGAATGGGTGAAATTAGAGGACGCGTACAAATGCACAAACGTTTTGTCACTTTTGCCCTTCGTGAGTTCACACAGTGTCCTACTGCATGGTCTGCAATTCCGTTCGGAAGGTTTTTGACTCATCGCTCCGTTCTTGCGACGCATAGGATTTCAACTCATCATCACACAGCATATTCTCTTTTCCTGTGATATATTTGCAATTTTTTCTCTAAAGATAAAATATAAAATATATGGTTAATTTTCTGAAACAATAAAAAATTAAGAAATAAGAGTACTTTATTATTATTATTATTATTATTATTATTATTATTATTATTATTATTATTATTATTATTATTATTTATTTCTTATTTATTAGCCACATTAAAACCATTTTGGATGGTGAATCCTTTCCCTTCGGCTTGTCCTTTTTATGGTACTGCGCGCAATTCAGATTGGAGATGGATGGGAAATGAAAGTAATTGGAAGGTATGATCGCGTGTAGTTCGTAGCCCATTGTTTGTTTGTTTGTTTGTTTGTTTGTTTGTTACTCCGGCATTCGCCTGGAAGTAATCAGGAAAACCACGGTTATCAATAGGGAGGGGATTTTTATGCCCTAAAAAATCTTCATATATGCTATTAAAAAATGCAATTTTGACCTAAAAATTCTGAAATGAGCACTTTAATATGCAATAAAAATTAACGATATTTCATTTCCGGTATAAACCTTTCTTGATAAAATTCAGGTGATGAATACTTGGAATAAAAATATATATTTTTGTGCAGACAAAATATAATCTACCTTACTTCGCGGGAGAAATAATGGAAATAAATATTCACCTCAATGAAATACATTGTATGCCTTATTGCATTTCTTCTTTCTGCTTTAAAAAATGTAATCAAGGAATATTATCCATTTGCACAAGTACGTTATCATATATAGAAAAGAAAAAAAAACTGTGGCAAGCTTTTTCTAGTCAATGAACGCTCACAAATAAATAGATTCTTTGGAAAGATGAAACGTTTTAGAAATAAGTCTAAATTTTAACGAAATATGAAAAATGTGTGCCTACAATCCCACATATGTGCACCAACAGGAAAAATCGGCTAAAGGGGAACTAACATAATAATCTAAATAGCATTCAATTCTAAACGATTGTCAAGAAATTTCACTTAGCTATTCCCTGAAGCAACGGGTAAGAATATTCAAAATCATAGAAATCTGCCCCTGAGTTATCAACAATCAGGGACTTATACTTACAAACTCGCTCCTGAGAGGCGCCACAAAATCAATGTTTTTTGACAATCAGGCAGCTTTCTGCATCCACCTGAGATCAAAATTGGAATCTTCCAGTCACCGGCATTTATCCTGTCAAAAAGCTAGCGATTACCCATGCTGTTTGCTAATATTCAAATTCGTGCTTATTCAAATTGTATAGTATCATGTTAATCTTTATAAGTTGAAGATGCACATTTACTACGGTTAGTAAAGGACATTCACATTTTACATGCTGCGTTTAGGAGTGGAGTTTGATGGGTTATGGAAAACATTAATTACACTTCCATAAAAGAACACACAATTTATTTAAGGCCTTATGTGGTTTGTAAATGTAACAGTGTAAGCATGTACATTTAAGAATAACGTAGTCGTATTAAAGAATTATCAGTGTGTACACAGAGATTAGTATTTAAACACATTATGGAGAACATGTATAATGAGAATACAGTATGTTATAGTTGTTGTCACAAATGTATCCTCTCAGGCACAGAGTATTCATATTTACATAGACTGCCCAAAACATCCTATACAATTTAAGCAGATGCAATGCGCTTGCGTGTAGTTCAGGTCCAATTCAACCAGATGTCGCTCTCGGGAACGTACAATCGCCGCCTGGTCGCCACCAAATAATAGCTTTTAAATTTTCGTGGGCGGGGAAGGATTATTTGCCCGTTGAAAGAAATATTGACTTCTATCCAGTGTTGTTGATTTTCAATATAAACAAATCAGCACAATGCATATTCACACTGAAGTTCACGCTTTGGTTTTGCAGTAAGAACAGTCTTACACAGGCACCGTTGATAGAAGTCACGTATTTGCATTTTTAGTGACTTGCTTTCGAAACAATACTGGGCGATAAGCAGAACTCAGCCCCCGCGAGTTAATTACTGAACATTTAAAAAAGTTCAATGATTTAACTGTTGTTGGGATATTTCGTACTTTTGAGTGTAGAAGTTTAATGTTTGAGCGGAATATAAAACATTTGGATGTCTGACTAGGTGGCAATCCGCCGAACATATGTGTTGTGCGGGCTGAGCGTGTCGCCTAATAAATGTATTAATACGTATCCGAATAATGCGTTCATGGTTACAAACTGCAAATATTCCGATTTATCAAAATGAATTTGTTGTATTTGAATTGGTGGGCGTTGAATAGCCGCAGCATATTGAATTTCTGTCGGAGTATTGGTGGCAGGGAGAAACTTTGTATGTCCTCACAGAAGTGAACATTGTGTGTGTGTGTGTGTGTGTGTGTGTGTGTGTGTGTGTGTGTGTGTGTGTGTGTGTGTGTGTGTAATGGCGACGTGGCGACGCAAGCATAGCCCCGAGACACTGCGCTGCTCTTAATTTTATCTACTTACACTTAGTTAAACATCTTAGAGTACATACAGCAATCTTTTCACATAAATACAAATATACATACGCACGTTCAATGACACAACAAATATAACATACAAAATAAGTTTACGTGACGACTGATGTACATAGTAGATACAGTAGCAGTGGTAGAGTGAAATTTCTGAAAGAGGCTGCAACGACGTGTTTCGTAATATGGGTTCTTAATCCCACTTTCAGTGTGAAAAGACTCGAAATGCTCCTGTTCAGGGCTGTCGAAAGTGAACCATTTTCTCATTTCAATGTGGAAATCACTTTAAGGCGGACAATCTGTGAACTGGCTATGATGTGTGAACAATAGATGAGTGTATAAGTGTTTGAACCAATGCTTTAATGTGTGAGATTTTCATTGAATTGTGATTTTGGAAAAGTAATACGTCATTCGTAGAAAATATACTTCAGTATTAAAAATATATGGAATTGTATGTTCTGAAAATGTTCAAATCCATTGCCTTCTAACTTGATTCGTATTACAGTATAAATTGTGCTGGTATTCAATTACTCCTAAGTTTGGGGTTTATGAATGTTTGTAAATATGAATGTGAAAAACTACTTGGGGATCATACATCTGAATGTAGTGTTGAAATCTGTATTCATTCGGTATACAGCTATCAGAAAGCTTTCCTTTGTACGCTAGTAAGTTCTTCAGACTTCTTTTTGTTAAACACTATACTTTTGTATTACAAAAAAATATTTAACAGTCTTCTGTGATTTGCAAATATGGAAATGTGGTGCTAATTGTCGTACATTTATTGTTACTCTTCTTTCGCGTATTTTTTCATCGGTTTCAATTAATCTCTTAATCAGCTTGTAAGAGGTTACCTGAAAACCTAATATTTGAACAAGGTTTTATGTGGTAGTGGCGATTCTCATTACACAATAATTATTTTGACCTCTTTAAATAAGAAACACACGCAAATTTATTGTCATGGCATTATAATTTTTTAAAATTTGAACTCATTACATGAAATTGGTGGATCTAATAAAACGGTTAGGTGGAGAAGCGGACCGATGGACTCCGAGTGCGGCACAAAAATGAGATTTTCTACACGTCATATTTATGAACGAATAAAATAGAAAATTTAAAAATATTGGAATATATACTTTGAATGAAGAAGTACCGTTTTGAAAGCCAATTACGTGAATATTTGATTTTGTTCTACTTAGAACTTCAGCTTCTGCCATAAGTTCTTATGAGGATATTTTTGACTCGCTGAAGTCGAGTTAGTGATGGTTGAATTATCACGAGAGGAAGGCTGATTCTACGAATTTTTAACAATCTTGCAAACTATTTTATGAATTGGTTCATTTAACTTTTATCCAAACTAACTAATTTTGTCTATTGCGAACATACAATACAATCTATTTCACGAATTTTACGATCACAGTAGTGAAGAATGATATAGATGTAGTTTAAATGATATAGTTTAAATAAGTTTGAGAATTTTTTTATAAATTTATCTCGCTTGTAAGTCGTCTATTTTATTTCTTATCGACTTTCTTCAGGTACGTTCCAGTGTGTGCGAGTTTTCTGTTTTGAGTTTCAAATGTCTTTCCTGTCATTATTGCCGAGGGAGGGCGTGGAGCTTGTTTTGCATGTCGCGTGTTGGCATATTTTAAGCGCCGGCTGAAATCGCTTGTTCCCGCGCTGTCGCCAAAAGAAAGTAGAAACACGGCGTTCAACGTTGCAGCCTCTTTGTGACATTTAGAATATAGACAACGTTTTTTGGAACACGTGACAGGTGACGAGAAGTGGAGATGCGAATAGATCATACGGAGAGTACTCATCAACTCCTCGTGAAATGCCGTCTTCTCTAGAAACACAATTTCCGACAATTAGAACTAGCCGAAGCCCAACGTCTGTCACTTTTGGGTAGAACTCGATAATACGAAAAGAAACTGTACTTATGAATTTGTGTGATTTGACTATCACTTTTTTGTTTACGTTGTTTTCATTATTTAGTGATGGATTTTGTTGACATGTTAGAACTCTGGGTTGAAAATAGGTCTTGAGAAAAACTGAGAAGAAACGACAGGAAATCACAGACAAGAACGTTGGATTGCGGTTAGTTCTGGTCTAGTTATCGGAGACTTTGCGATGCATTGTAATTCTAAAAACCACCAACCAGCAAGGTGTTTAGTTTCCAAATCAACATGCTTTGAGGTTGGTGCTCTTTTCACTTAGAGTTTGATGAAGCTACGAAGAGACAATGAACAAGTATCTATGTACAAAGAGTAAGGCAAGTGGTCTGCTCCCTTCGGTTGGCGCGCGCGCGGATCACGGGGGTCGATGAATAGCACACTGTGATGCACCGAATCTCATGGATGGCACTTCGGGAGAACGCATTTAGGCCCTAAACGCACGCCTGATGGTGGAATTACGATTAAAGAACGGATGGAACGGTTGTCTCTGGGTCAATACTTTGGACGCGTTGAATTACTTTTGCATGGGATATGAAATTGCAAATGAATGTACTCAACCACTGAGGCGTAAATTACAGAATCTTTTAAATTTTGCTTCCTTTGCTCTGTTTTAAACGTTAATTCACGTCGCAATCCTTCAGTAAACTTGTATAACATTTCATACGAATGTTTAATTATTACAACTAATAGAAATTTAATTTGTCATGGCATGATTCTGCTAATATTTACTTCTCCGATTGTATCTGTTAATGTTTTTCCAAGATAATTATAAATATTTACTTCTTTGAATTTTTTTATCGTATAAGAAAATAATTTTTACGAAATAAATAGCCATAATCAGGCTATTTATTTCTAATTAATGACATTTGTTCAAAATGGCTCTTTCCATGTAAAATGTGACTCGATTTTAATTGAATTTGTTGGGAGAAAAGTACATGGAAGAACTCTTTTTATCAATTAATACAATAAATTATTTAAAAAATTTCAAACTTTAATGATAACAAAACGTTTTGAGTCTACCGTTTTAAGATTCTATTAACAAGCACTAGTGGATCTGACTTACGTTACTTCGTATTCTCATTTGACTTGGTTATTTGTTATTGTTAACACGAACGCGTTTTCAGTTCATGGTCGTGGTGAGTTATCGCAAGGTGAAAAAAGTGTCTTGATCTTTCTGGTTGTTCGAGCAAACTGCTTTAGATGTTCTTTCTCGGGGTTGGAATTCTGTCATTTGTGTCTCTCGGATCCCTATTCCTTTGGTCGGGAACACGTGTTGAGGGATTCTAGTCACCGCTGTTGCCCTTATAGATTGTTCTGGAGTGGTCAATTTGAGTTTTTTTTTTTTGCATTAAAGCCCTTTATTAGAAGGTCAATATGATTTTCCTTCATATTTCATGTTCGTGAAATTTTAGGGTATAGTGTTACGGTGTGTTTTTGAAGAAGGTGTTTTGACAATATCCGGGTGTGAAAATGAGCTAATTGACGACATACGTCAATTTGTGCGTACTATGTAATTTTTCTGTTGCGTGAAGCAGCTTTTTCCTTTAGTCGAATGAATGTTTTGTATGTTTTGTTTTGCCTTTCTCTGCCAAAATACAGCAACGCTTCCCAGTTTCTGCTTTCCTTGTTTTCCCTCGCGGGAGTCTCCCCGTTATTATCGCGTGCGCCAGGTCTTATTGACGCCGCCCGGCCATTGACTGGCGTGCGGGCGGCCCGGCCTTATCATGCCGCAGCATCGCCCGCCCTATGTGGACGACCCCACGAGCGCAACGCCCATTCCCTTTTCGGGTGGGCGGAGGATGAGACGCCGTGAAAGAACGAAACACCAACGCAGTGGATCAACGTACGCGTATTATCGTGATTGAATGGCAAATTTGGCTGTGCTCAATTCTCGCCAAATTTTATAAACATAAAGTTCATTTTTCCGTACATGCGAATTATTGAATTAATTTAATCCAATTTTCTGTATTAATCTCAATGAGTAAATCGGAAGTTTCAAATGTGTTTTGTAAGGTATCTTAGAATTCTCTATTTGAAATCTAATTTGAAATTCGATATATTTTAAAAGATCTATTTCATTATATCGTACATATCGCAAATTTACAGTTGCTATCTCTATTGCCCCTAATGCCGATTTTTCTTTCCCAAAATATTTAAAAGTTCGTGAAACAGCGCAACTTTCATTTGTTGATGACTGTCCGATTGGCGTCCTTGAATCAGGGTGGTGCAGTGAGCGTGTGAGGTGTCCGTGGTGTGTGGCCGTGTTTGAGCGTGTGTGGGGAGGGGGAGTGGCGCAGTGGCGTGGGCGCGTACGAGGGGAAGGGGGCGATGTCCGGCCCGGGCTGCCGCAGGCGGTCGCTGACCGCTCGCTTCGCATCATCTGATCGCTCGCTGGGATTGTCTCCCGACGCGGCAGGTCTGTGGTCTCTGACTGCATTCGTTAGTTTCACCGAAGGGTACACGCCGGGAAGACATCAGTTTAGAAGCGAGCATTTGTTTGCTTGTAAGACTGTTATTTGTGTACGGATGAAAATGTTGAAAAAATAAAGGATTATAAAAAAATAGAATTTCAAAAAACGTATATCATAAACGGAGTTGAATACACCTATACTTTTGTATTAACTCCTCTTCGCAAGTAACACAAATGTAGAAGTCCGATTGAAATTGTGCTTAACTTGCAATATCTCCGTATTTCGACAAACATTTTTTATTGAGTTCGATTAATAGACTGGGTTTGATTGATTGCTTGGATTCTATTAATAATAAATGTCTAGTAGAAAAAATTATGATTAAAACCTGAATTTAAATGAAAGAGCATCTAACAAATACTAGAGTACAAATATTACGGTTCGATGCCCTGTATGACGGGTCAGAGTCCTTTGGATCGTTGCAAATGAATGGGTTTATGAGTTTCGTCAGAGTGTCGCATGTTGTCACGAATGTGCTGTGATTGATAGGAGGCATAAGATATGAGCCATGGCATTGGGCGAAAAAGATACGTGTGTACTTCCGATTTTCTTCATATTTACAATCTGTTTTATTTCGTATGGTATAAGTTATCTTAATCAATAGTTTTGAAATTTTTACTTCACATTTTCAGAATTCTTTTGATGTTGGCATTGCGTATATTTCGAGTAGTAATGAAGAAATAGTATCTTCTTTAATGATTGTTCTTATCACGTATGAAAAATGTACGTTGCAATGCAATTCTCTGAATTGGGTATAATAGCCACAATTTTTTATATTAAATATAAATTTGAATGTTATATCTTTGATGAATAATTTTTCCGTAGTAGTTTACGCTTTTCGAGATGCATTGCATACGATCGTTATGAAGTGGGCGCTTCACGGAAAGTTATTTCAATAAAAAAATTAAATTGCACGTGATGTGATATCAGAAGGGTCTCCAGATGCGTACATTAGAAGGCAAGGCACCCTTTTTTGGTCCGCTTTGTGACACCATGGTGGAACATGCTAGAAGCGCACGGTAATGTAGGACTGGAGGTACAGTTTCAAAGTAATGGATTTATTTTTGTTATGCTCATTATGCGAATAAAGTAATCAACGAATGCAAATTATGATGCTAAAGAATTCCAAAACTCCTTTTTGATTTTTATCTTGTCTTTCAGGTTTTAATCAATACGACAGCATGGCAATTATTTCACGCATTTGAAGCAATTTTAACAAATAACTTACAATGAAAAAGGCTAGATTTTTTCCTTTCGCCATGACTGACAAAGGTATTTTTTGATAACACACATATAATTTCTTAAAATATAATAAACAAAAAAATATATTGAATCGAGTAAATATATAATAAACAAAAAATATATTGAATGGAGTATGCAGGAACAGTAATGCCACAACTGCTTTCCACAGTTGTTATTTTCAAGGCTCTAAGAAATTTACCCAAGAGACGTGTCTGTCCATGAGATAGATTCATATTGTCTGCAATGGCAGACTGCAATCAATTGTTGAGTATGGAAAGAATTAACGAAGTTTATGTTAAAGAAAATTTTTCATCATTTTTAATATGTTTATTTTTTATTAAGGAAAGTTTCTGCATTGTAAATTGTATTAATAGTAAACTATTACATTTTTGGATATAAAGTTAACGAAATGCATCTGATTTGAAATGTTTCATGTGATGAACAGTGTGGTTATCATCGACTCCCAATGACCTATATCGTATAAGCACATTCAATTTATTATGAAGTCGTTGTTGCATTGCCTGCATTTAAACATTTATAAATGTGTTGTATATATTCGTATATAAATATAACGACAATATATAAGTGTAATTTAAATAAACACCATGTATTGAACTCATAAATATATCACACGTATTATTACCTACTTCGGCGACAGTAACGTTCATTTACAAAAATATTAAGTGCTCCGTATAACATTGCTGGTAAGCTACAACAGTTAATACATTACGATTGTATATGAACTATTTGGATTAGTAAATATATCAAAATACTCAATGTTGTATATAGCCTGCACGTATAAAATGTTCGAAAAATATTATCTCAACTAGGAAGATGTGCGTAGGTGCACAGGTGACGCTATTATCCCGTTCTTTGCGGGCAGGCTGTTGGCCAAGATTAAAAGCTACCTCTGTTTTCATCTGCATGTTTTGAACATCCCGCACTTCTACAGCTTTTCATCGTGCGGTACATCATGACTGGCAGAGAAAGTTGGTTGTTTTTGATGAAATGGTGAGATTTGAAGATCGTGATTTGACCAAGACCATCTTTACTAAGGAACTAGTGTAATTTGGAAATATCGTATATGGAAGGGCGAGACGAGGCAGTACTGCCTTGTGACTGGGGAGACAGACATTTATCAGTGAATCGATGAAATATACGCGTTTTCTTTAATGGCATGTACGATTTACTTCATAATATTTGCCATAGTCTCGTACCATTGTCTCCTGATCTAGGACGTTATGAATACTATAAAATCGCTCTCTTTTTAGCCAGAATAGTAAATCCTCTTCCTCTTTGTGGTATCTTTTAAACGAAGCCAAGTAGTTGCATATGCGTCGCCTGTGCACGACTAGCCTCCTTTTGTTGACGAAAAACTTCCACATTCGCCTATTAGGATATCACCTAGTTCATTGAGCTACACAATGCAAGTCAGATTGTAAAATGTCACATTGGTGATTCATGAGCCCTCGAGCAATCAGATGTAAAGAGATCCAGAAATATTGGATTATTTTTTATTGATTCATCAGGATTGTATTTCAAGAGTTCTTTTCCTATTAGGTTGCATTAAAAGTGTGTTTTCATCTCATCTCATTGATAGTAGTTTGGGCTTGGAAAATGTAGTATTGTGATCATTTGTCGAACATTGTTTAATGCCATCAGCCCTTTCTAAAGAACGGATTAATCAAAAATCGTTAAAAGAATTGAAAATAGATCAAAAGTCTATTGCCAGCCAGATCTGGGGAATATTCGGCAAATGTAAAATGAACAGTTTTCATCTTGTGTGGTTTAATGAGATTTTTCTTAATTCTTATTAGAATTTTTGCTTCTTGATAGTTGAAATTAGACAATCTAGTAGATTTTTGAAGTTCGACAGCTAAGAAACGGACTGTTCTTTCTCTCACTCTCTCTCTTTCTCTCTCGTAGTCTGTCGTCGCCGACTCTCTGTCTGTCTGTCTCTCACTCTCTCTCTCTCTCTTTCTCTCTCTCTCTCTCTCTCTCTCTCTCCATAATCGACATTTATACATGAACAGAGTGATTCCTCTTTTGAACAGCTTATGCATCGCATCGTGTAACTAATTTTTGTGACATCCATATGAGGGACTTCCATTTATCACACTATCCAAGGTTCATTTGTTCTTCCGCGTTCACTCGCGCTTCAAAATTAGATCGTCATTCATGTAGATTCGTTTAGTTCCACTCTGAACACCAATTCCACTGCGGGTTTATTTGAAGAAAAAAAGTTTTACTTTTGAGGTAGACAAAAGTGTCCTGTTCTCGCAGTGTAAGATAAAGCTGTTGGAAGCAAATCTTCAAGGGCTTGATGTTCCGAAAGATGTACATTAGCTTGTTAGGGTCTCCAAACGTGACGCGAGAGCTTGAAGATCGTGTATAAAATGTTATCGAAATTCAATTGTAATACACATCATTTATAAAAGCGTTTATGATACTAATTTTCTTAATGGTGCAAAGAGTGTGATTTATTTTATGACAACGAATTAAATAATTCACTCTGATGCTTAAACACATGTACTATGATTTTACCTTCTACGAACCAGAGTACAAAGGCTTTGTAAAAGGATTCAAAAGATTTTGACTTTTCATTAGATTGATTGTTAGAAATGGTTTTATTGAATCAACCCTATGCAAAGAAGTGAAAACCCGTTTGCAATTGTTCTTCTAAACGATTGTGGAAGAAGGAACACATTAGTTTGGAGAACCCTTTTTACTCAAGCAATTCTTTTGCCTAGAACTTCGGGAACGACGAAGCGCCTTTGAAACTGGTGTCTTAGAACTTGTAGTTTGGTGCCGAGGTGGGATCTTACTCTGCATCTCCTCACCTCATGTTGTTGTGCTCGTCCCTTGAAGAGCGCGGAGGTGTGAGGCGCGAGGCAGATGAGGCCGAGTAGATTGTTGCATAGGCTGAACTGGTTCTATGGTAGTACCTTTGCACAGTAGACAAGTATTCTGATACTGCGTTCATGTAAAGCGACCTGGTAAATCGTACCTTCTGTGCGCTATTTTTTCATCGAATCTTAACACATTATTATATGTGTCTTCAAAGAAACGACTCAAAACTGAAGAGAGAAAATATATGTTTGGCACTTACTCCTGTGAGTACTTTCTCGTGGTAGGACACTGTTGAATTTATTATTGAACGTTAGTGAAATCTTGAAAAGGGAGCAAGAGGCGCAATATCATTTTTCGGTCTTCAGATTGATTGGAAATACTCGTTTTAACGTGTTGCACTTTTTGTCAACACACATTTTCTTCACGAAACTTATTTTAGGGCCTTACAACATTGTGGCTACTTTATAGACGACGATACTAAGCACAAATTGTTGGAGTAATATAAAGCACGAAGCATAAAAAATATTTGGTAATTATTTTATTTATTATTCCATCGTCATGCGTAAAAAGTTAAAAATGAGGGTAATAAAAAGTAAGCGGGTATCGGTTGTACCCTCACGGGAACAAATCAAGTATTGATGGCATGCAGCGGGTCATATGGTGGAGAGATCGCTCTCGTCCAGTGCGCTCGCTTGCGGACGGCGGCCCGGCGCGGCGGCGCGGCGCGCGTCCGCCGGCCATTACGTGGCGAGGGAGAGCGCGCGGTTGTCGCGGCCCTCGAGCGGGCGACGCGCCGCCGCCAGCACCGGCACCGCCATCACCAGCTCCGTCTCCTCGTCGTCCTCGCCGTGCAGGCCGTAGTCGGCGCCGCCCGCCGCCGCCGCCGCCGCCGCCCGCGCCGCCGCCGCCACCGCCGCCGCCTCGGCGGCCGCCGCGCGCTCCACGGGGTCCAGCCCGCGGGCGCCCTCGCGCTCGTCCTCCTCGTCCTCGTCGTCCTCGTGGCGGGGCCGCCCGCGCCGGCCGCGCCCTCCGCGCGGCCCCGCCCCCGCCGCCGCCGCCGGCGCCAGCGCCCCGCACTCCTCGGGGTCGGCGGCGGCGCCGCCCGCGCAGTACTGGCAGCGCATGCGCGCGTCGTCGCCCACCTTGACGGAGCGCGTGATGACGCACAGCGACACCCACGACACCACGAAGAGCGCCGCCGGCACCGCCACCGCCACCACCAGCTCGCGCAGCGTCTTCTCCAGGTCGAAGCGCGCCACCACGAAGAAGCCGTTGCTCTGCGCGGGCAAGGGGGCGAATTAGCATTGCTCTTCTAACGCTATCTATGTCGACAGATAGACTCACAGTAGTCAAGCATTGCAATTTTACCAATAACTTGATATTGCTTTGCTATCAATATCAAGAAATCAAGTTTAAAAATAAACGACCAGCTCACCTTTTACAGTGTCGTATTTTAAATTAAATTTTTCCCCAGGAGTATTGAATTAATTTTCGTGCAGGTTCCCAAATCGCTTAATGTAGTGTCAAATTCACTAAATCCAGACTTGTCACTTTCTTGTCTAACATTCTAATTTAAAGTTGTTAAATTTAAAATATTCGGAAGTAAAAATCATCCTAAATACTATCTTCTGGCGATCATGGAGTCAACCTTTAAAAAGTCAGCCAAGAAAAAGTTTGTAATGGTTTCGTGTAATTATAAGAGGACGTTAAAAAGATATTTTAATTAGAACGTCGGTGTTCTTGCCAAAGTGCCGGCCGGTCTCGTGAAGCATCTCCTAACCCGAAGCCCGTTGCGACGGCGCCCCATTTGCGTGCAGCTAAAGAGCAATCCCGGACTGAAGATTCGCGTTCCTGCCGAGCGAACCGGGCGGGCGGGCGGGCGGGCGGGCGGGAGGGGCGGGGCGTGCGCTGACGAGGCGACCTTTGACATTAGCGCGGGCGGGCGGGTGGGCTGGCAGGGGGGCGGGGCAAAGGCAGCGACGCCCGCGCGCGGGATCCTCTGGCTTTATCGGAGATCGAAGGCCGCTCTCGAAAAAGGCGAAGCCGCCGCCCTGGCGGTGCACACGAACGACGCCCAATGGGGCAAACAACACAAAACAGGATGGTTATTATCCGGTGTGCGTGAAAAATCAAAAGAAATATATTTTGGGGATCGTTGATGTAAAATGTATCAGAAAATTCTAGATGATGAATTGAATAAAAATTGCAAAGTAAATTTTCAAAAAATCTAAATATTAGCACAGAATTTATGATTTTTTTATTTATGAATATAAAATTTGAATGAGAATTCATATTTTGTTCCCATTACGTGTGCAGTTCTAATACAGGACTAATATTAATGGATTAATTCATTGTTAAAAAGAAAATGAAACGAAAAAATAATAAATTTTGGCATGAACTGAATTCATTGTTATTTTCACATTTATAAAGTTGAGTTTGTGCCATTTATAATTCAACAAACATTTTATGTTGGTGTAGAGTATTAAATACATAAACGACGAGTCTGAGGAGAAAGCCTGGGTATACATTTCGAGAGAGCAGAACACGAGTCGTGTAAGAGGTTCTGTTGACTTCTAAAAGAGGCATTAAGCCCCTTAGTGAAGCTAAGTCGACGCTAAATTATTTTTTTCATAACTATTTTTCCTTCATTCACTTTTGACTACGTGCCGTCCTCCGCGACTAGCGACGTTTCAAAATACAACCTGACTCTGAAAAGGTAAACATTTTCTGCCTTTGTATAATGCCACGGTTTTCGTTTCCGTCGCTTTCCGCTGTCCGCAGCCCCACTGCGCGGCGCGTCAGGCCCAAGGCTCCTCTCTCCTCGAGGCGACTGCGGCTTCCGCTGGCGGGCGGCTTCGAAAGCCCTCGCCACGCGCGCGTGTTTACGTGTGTGACGCCGCGTCCGCGCGCATCGATCGAGGCGGCGTCACGGGAAAAAGGGGGCGTGCCTCGGAAAAAGAAGCGACGCCTTTTCACACGATATCGTTTTTTGATGTCAGTTAGTTTTATTTTGCTTCCGTAACACGGGCATGGATGTTTAGATGAAAGTTCCCAAAGGGGTGTATTGTAATCGCGTTTTTAGTTGGCGTATGTCGTTTTTTCTGCGGTTACCTACATTTGAGGAAGAGAGAGCTGACGAGTCCCTACAAAAATGTCCAACAGGAATGAGAGACTGAACAAATCAGAAGGAAATGCGAAGACAGCAATATAAATATGCATGTAAATGCTTCGCGAAGGACGAAAACGTTTCTCGAAAAAAAAAAAAAAAGTGTTTGAGATTGTTTCTTTGGGTATTGACAATTCGTAAGAAATATATGAAACTTCTCAGAGAGAAAGTCATCATCACTTCATCGTACTTGATTTGTTACCAATCATTGTGAGCTTCATTTTCGTAGATTTATTCATTTCTGAAGTATTAATCCGAGCGCGCTATTTGTGGGTAGTGTCCCATGCCGACGAAACGTTTCGTAGTTCAGAAAATGGCTAATAGTTCATCCTCCGTCTTCGCGTCTATATTGTTCGTCAGTTATCACCTGTGAATTTTTTGCCGTACTCGCCCATTTACCTGCATGTTGCAACAAGTTCTCGTATTGCCGTCCCAAAGGAAAGTTCATAAGGAAACAATGTGCATGAATATGATGTGTGTGTTCAATCAGCGTATTCGGAATTTGTATTATCGTAATATTTTTATCGCACGGTATTGCGGCGAGCGATTCTGACAGAAGATTTTTTTAAAACTTTTGTGTTTGGATAGGAATTTTACATTTATTGAGCGAATATGGATCACATTATTGGTATTATATATGTTTACTTGTAGGGTTCGTAGTTCAGTTATGTGATTTAATTAATTAAATTTACTTGTGTCGGATGTGTGTACTTTGTGAAGTAGTTTTTTGTAGTTCATTCAGGGATGAAGTTTTGGTTATTCTCTTCAGACAAACATTGCAATATTTAAAGCTATTCACAAGTGAGAATGCATATTCACTGCAAGCCGCAAAGAGTGCAGTAAAAGTTATGTGTGAAAGACATCTTATTAAAATTCCAGATTGGAGAATTATCAAACAAAGCCGTCACACCGACAGTGATATCAATCGATAATAGTAACAAGATGTTACGATATGAATATCGAACAACGTTTAATCCACTTTGAAGAAATTGAACTGTAATTTTCTTTTAAATTTGATTCTTCTTCTTACAAAATGTGTCAGAATGACAGATTATATCATGGATTATTGGAGCTTTTGTGTCCTAATAAAACTTGTTACGAAAGTGATTATAGTTGTTAGTGAACCGTGGATTATTGGGACACTTGTGACACAAGTGTGTTCCAGTAACCAGTGAAACTGATCTCAGTTCCGAAAAGTTTGACAGCAGACAATCCAAGTTGTTAAAGATTACAGCGTCGGCCCGGTGGCCGAGATCGCCAAGGCAGTAGTGTCGTAGTGATCTCGGACCGATGGGCCGCGGATTCGAGTCCCGCCTCGGGCATGGTTGTATTTGATTGAGTTTTTTTCTGGGTTTACTCAATCGCTTAAGGCGTATGCCAGGATGGTCCCTAGTATTGCATCCCAGACGTAAATGTAACAACCCCCCTTTTTTTGTTTAAAGTTCACAGTTGAGGCTGTCGGGTAATGACAACTGACATTTCGGGCGAATTTTGAATTATTGATTCTAAGTGGAATAAGTGGGAGCTCTTTTTTATCTCATTTTTTAAGAATGTTCCTTACATCATGTCTTTCCATTTTGCAAAATTCCAAGAATAAACAAAAAATGACAATAAATTCATTTGGCTCATACAGATAAATTGATGTAGATGGTAGTCACAAATTGATTTTTTTCTTCTTCTGCGACATGTCAGTTAATATTAATTACATCCGAACGCCTCAACTGTAATTTTTAAAATTGTAAATTAATTAAAGTGGTTAGGCGGAAGAGCAGGTCTTAAGGCCTGAGTCTCGCCACAAATAAAGACAATTATTATTATTGTTATTATTATTATTATTATTATTATTATTATTATTATTATTATTATTATTTGTGTTCGTCCTTTCATCCCTTATCATCCTCATATCGTTTCATCTTCGTAGTTACCATACCGTCAACACCAATAGTGGTCGCTAATGAGCTAGATGTTGATGCGACCTTAAATAACCAATAAGAAAAAATAAAAAAAAGATTGGGGCGGGTGGGCGTGGTACCTTGTCGAAGAAGCAGGGGAACTGCGAGGGCGCGGTGTCGTTGCGGCCGTCCTTGCCGTGCGTCTCGAGGAAGCGCTTGCACTCGTCCTGCAGCGTGTTGACGCACGCCTCCAGGTTGATCTGCAGGCGGCTGTTGGCGTAGAGCGTGAGCGCGGCCTGCGGCGGCGCGTAGCGCAGGTGCGGGTCGGCCGGGCGGTGCTCGCGCGCCCACCCGTACACCGCGCGGAAGGTGGTGAAGTTGAAGGCGTCGGGCAGCTGGCGGGCGCCCGGCCCGCGCGGCACCAGCGACCCGTTCAGGCAGTCCACGCCGCTGCAACACGCCGCCCCGCCCCGCGCCGCGCGCGTCAACGACTATGGTCACTAGTCCCGTAAGTGTAGTGCATGTTATTTCCTCGGGAGATGGCGATGATCTTCCCCCACTGGATGGCGAGGTCCGGCGCCGACCTACCGTCGGCTAGCGGGGTTTCCCCCTCACCAGGACTCTCCCACCAGCGGGGCACCGCCCCAGCCGGGTCGAGCTCTAAGCTCCCGACCGGTCCCTCCTGGCCCACTCCGGCATTCGTCTGGTGTTGATCGGAGAAACCACGGAAAACTACTGATCAGAGCAGCCGGCCGCTGGAATTCTCCTCCAGACAGCGACTGAATTCGACCTAAGTTCTAAGCTCCCTATCGGTCTCCCGGAACATGTGGTAGTGTAGGGTATGTTAGTGTATGTATATGTGTGTAAGGGGTGAGGATAGGAAAAAGAAGAGGAAGGAAAGATTGCGCGCGGTCCATGGCCCGTTTGTTAGGGTACTGCACCAGCATTCGCCTGGTGTTGATCGGAGAATCCACGAAAAAATATCGATCAGAGCAGCCGGCTGCTAGAATTCTCCAGACAGCGACTGAATTCGACCTAGGTGACAAAGTAGTGTCGAAAATTCTGCCGCCGTCGGGACTCGAACCTAGGAAATCCCGGTCAGAGGCGCTGCAGTGACATCAGTTGATGCACTGGGCCATCGCTTCCGGTAATTAAGAATACATTATAGACAAAAATGTAATAACCAGAAATGTTCGCTCCCATGTAATAGAAACTATTTTGTGTCGAAAACAAGCTACAAATTTGGTATAAAATATCTGCTGCCAAAATAACCAAAGTCCCCACTCCTCTCGCAATTAGCGAAATGAGGACTCACGAAAACGTGCGCGTTAAAACGTAATCATCCCAATTAGTTTTTCTTTTCCTTACTTTTCCACAGAAACATTACTTTAATCACACAGAAAGCACTTAATAATTTGATCACTTATTAACGATTTGAAACACATCCCTAATACGTTTTGTATGGGAATCTGGAAGGCAGAAAAAAAACTGAATGATGTTTTTCATTAAATTGAATAATGTAATATATACTCATTCTGTAGAATTTGTTGTGTAGCATGACTGGAATATGTGGTTACTTTTAGGGATTAAAAAAACATTCATTCTGTATATCGTTATCAGTATTTATTATAGTGACTATGGAACGCGTCATTTTCCCGAGGTTTTTAATGGACTGTCACGGGTATTGTTGAACATGCGATGTCATTATAAGAGGACCATATATGTCTTTGGACATTGGTCTAGATCAGTGCTTCAGTTTTCAGTTGCACTGAGTATACGAATAGCTCTGTCGCTTTCCCTCCGAAGCATAACGAAGCGCAGTGCTGCCCTCACCGTCACTCCTATTACACTCCGCTTGGTCGGGTTATACACCAGTACACGTAAACAAAGCGTTTACAAGATCTTTCAGTTTTCAGCCTTTGCATTAATTTATTTTTCACACCACTGAGTGTTCGTTTTCATTCGTGGGCTGGATTGCCAATTAGATTTGAAGCTGCAAACGCGTGCCCCAAACGGAGGACTGAAAAGGATTTCATCATGAGGACAGATGGAGATGTACAAGAGCACAATCTTGCAAATTGCCTACCTAAAATGTCTGTATCACATTGCTGGCTTGTTATATGCATATTATGTGTCCAGAATTCTTAATTTCGAAAAATCAAGCTTGAAAGTTTCTAATGATGCAGTTTCTTAGAGTTCGACAATATTTACTTTCGAGAGGAAAAAAAGATCCTCTTATATCAACATACAGTATTTGTACACTAGGTACAAGACGGGTTTCCAAAACTGATATTAACTCAAAAAGGGCCACGAGTGGACAATGTTGGTGATAAATAATCGACGTAACAATAAACTATTTTCATGTACGGTCTGAAGTTTCATTGGATTGTAAATTGGAGCTTCAAATCGAATTGGGTAACCAGTCCACGAATGAAAACGAAAAATCGGTGGCGCGAAAAATAAACTAATGCAATTGATGAAAATTGAAATATTTTGTAAACTAGTTGTTTAACTGCATTGGTGCATACATGCTTTCGATGTTTTGTACTAGTTAGTGTAATTAAAATGTAATATTGAAGAAAACACATCACTTCATTGACAAAATTACAAAACAAAAATAAGTTCAATAAAATTAGACCGTTGCCTAATTACTATATTCGTATTACTTCGATTAAGGGGCCATTTGAAGAAACGGTCATTTTTCTCCGGAAGCATCTATAGCAGCTTAAGGCAAGTTTCACTGTATTTTTTATACTGTTTAAAACGCTGTAAACGCAACAGTAAGCTATTAACCATTACATTCGATTTTCAAGCGTGTGTAATACGAAATCTCGCGTGTGAACAATGGGTTCGGGAAAGTCAGCTCGAACCGACTAGCATGCAGCAAAAATAATTTCTTTTCGTGCCATGTAAACACTGGTTACAAGAAAGCATATAAGGAAAACTTTACATGTTATGCCCTCTACATTTTGTGCATTTGGCGGATTACGTGTGTGGTTGCAAACGTATGACATACGAATGGCCGAGTGGAGGTGCTCACCGGATGGTGTCGTCTTCCACGACGACATCGCGGCAGGTGACGACGAGCGCGTCGGGGCCCGTGGTGGGCGGGGAGGTGGTGGTGGGGGCGGGGCTGGCGGTGGAGGTGCTGGCGTTGGCGCCGCCGCCGCCGTCGGTGGAGGAGGTGCCGCCGGGGGTGGCGGAGGCGTGGTCCTGGGCGTCGGTGGGCTGGACGTCGTCGGGCGGCAGCAGCTGCGGCCAGAACTCGGTGGCGTTGACGGGGCGGCCGGGCTCCGTGCCGTTGGCCTCGTGCAGGGCCTCGGCGCGCGCGCACTCCGCGCCGAACACGTCGTCCCCCAGCGACAGGAACACGTTCTTGCCCGCGCCCTCGATCTTGTCGCACAGCCTGCAAACGCATTCACAGCCTCAAGCCTATTGGGTGTTAGTGATACCGGGTGCGTCAACTACAATGGTCACTAGTCCCGTAAGTGTAGTGCATGTTTTTTCATCGTGAGGTGGCGGTGTTCTTCCCCCGCTGGATGGCGAGATCCGGCGCCGACCTACCGTCGGCTAGCGGGATTTCCCCCTAACCTGGTCCATGTGAACATCCATGTGCCGTGGGTTCAGTGGCCGACCGGTTTTTCTTAGTTTTGTAATCATAAACTTTAATTAGCTGCTGGTCTGCTAACTAACGATATAACTTAACATTTACTTTATTATGATGTAACTTCCCCCGGCAGACTTGCAATGCGTTTCTGAAGGTGGCAGGTATCTAAAATGTGTGCCATACATACACTACGTGTCAAACAAAAATACCATGCAACGTGAGGGAATTCTAGCTCTTGAGCTGCTGCCAGATTGGCAGACCAACATTGTTCTTATTGGATTAGGTCACAGATTCAGGAATTGGTGGGTGTCATGGAGAAATAGTGAAACACATGTTGAATTGTATTTAGAGAAAAATACATTTACATTTCTTTTCTGAAACAACATGTTAAATTTTTCTTTCTTTAATCATAGATGGCAATAATTGTCAAATGAGGGTGGGATCTTCTCTGTATTGTCGATAATCACGTCTAAAGAAACCAAAAACTGGAATTTCAATTTTTATAATTTTGAGGCTTGGTCTCTTTCTTCGTAACACCGCCCCACTATGAAAGTAGCGGAGTGACTGACGTTTTGTATCACTATCTCTCTGGTAATAAAGGACGATGTTAAAAATGTTTCATTGAGTGAACATGAAAGACACTTACCTGTCGCAGTTGAGCTGATGCTTCACCTTAATGCAGTTTGAGCGGTTGCAGAAGAAGTTGCCATTGAGCTTGGCGTTCTCGCTCTCGCTGTTCACGTGGATCCCGTCAGCGCGCACGGGGCACAGCATCTGCGAGCTCATGTTGACACAATGGCCTTTCTGGCAGGAGAACACACCCGTCAACCGCTCGCACTCCGAACCGTTGTTGCAGTTGTACTTGGGCAGCTTCTCCAGCACCACCTGTCGACAAGACGACGATCCTTTTCGTGACTTCAAAAAGCGATTGGTTGCAACTCCCAGGTTTTAAGAGTGTGTCATTGACCCTAAAGGATTGTGAGATAACTGGAGTTGAAATTTGAACGATTGATAATTGTGAATATTCAACCATTATTGAATAGATAATATTCTTAACCGATATTTTGTCGAATTTATGATTTTTGTTCTCTTTCAAAAAGCTTGAAAATTACTATTCACAAAGGTGTTGGTACTCATTGTAGAGTAATGTGTTGACTTTTGACGATTTATTTTCTTAGTCATTGGAATTTATAAGTTACGCTAAGTGCTGTTGTATAAGTTCTTTGTGCTTGACGTTTGAGAGACGTAATGTCAGGGTTGCCTACTAACACGCAGGAGCAGCAGCTTCTTCAGTAACGTAATCATCCCTTGTCGCCGCCGTCTCTTGGAATGATTAAATAAAGGCAATAGAGCGTCGTATTAGCTGAGAGCTTCTGCCACGTGTGGCAGAAGAAGAACCCCAAAATCAAAATATCACAAGGTTCAAAGTATGCAGACAGTGTAGGTATCGGATGGAAAAATATCTATCGAATAGGACTGAAATCCACTGTAGTGTTCGCTTTAGATTGTTCACGAAAGATCATGCACCGCGCATGTGGAAATTGCAGTAAAGCGCGGCATTGCTGTCTCTAGCGAGGCTCAACTCTCAAGCACAAAGAAGAACGGCACGAAGAATGGTCTAAAGCTCTCTCGATATCGGAGAGCTGCACCATTTTTTGTTAACTCTCAATTCTCTTGCAGCGGTTTCAGAGTCGCTTGAAAGTCATTTCAAGCACACACTCTTTTTGCTAGCCTCTAAGACGGCTCAAGGGTACTGTTTTAGCTGTCCGTGATGTGGTCCCTGGTTCGATTCCAGGTCGAGGCAAAAATAGAGTTACAGCTTTCCTTCAAAATCGTCTGTTTCTGTAACCGTGTGACGAAGAAAAGCTCAGGCAGGTGGAGTTCGCTAGTTGCGGTAAAGGAAATACGTCATGTTCGCCTCATGGCTCACTTACCCCTCCCTCCCAGCCTTGGAATTAAACTAGTTTCTGACATGAGAGACACCGTTAGATAGACGGCGAAGTCGGACAATCGACCGAAAATACCAAATACATTCATACGTTTTTTCTTACTCCTCTCTGTTTGTTGGGTCTTTGCCTTTAGATTCCAAATTATAGGGTGCTTAATTGATTTGTGTCGTAATTTTGGAGATAATTGACTTATCGTGCTTGTAAACCAATATTTTGACAAGTAATGAAATTTGGTATACGCATTACTGAGCATGGGAAAGGAAGAAGCCACATTCCTTTACGGACAACAGCGATTGTCCGTTGCCTTCAACCGCTTGATGGATGGTAGTGGAGGTCGCGAGGGAGAATGAATAATTTCGAATAGGATGATTTAGAGGAGATACAGGATGGTGTGAAACACGAACCACCCATAGGGCGAAAACAACGTCCTTTGCGGAACTTCAACCTTCAGCTCCGCCTGTTTAGAATAAACTACAAGATCACGCGAATTCGCGGCCGGGAACCAGTGATTTGATTTGAATTACTGATTTGGAATTCGTATTAATGCAAAATGATATAAATTTAATTCACTTAAACGAGTTATACTCGTTAGAATGCAAATGTGTATGCACCATTGGAGACATCAATAAATACATCTTCAAGGTAATAAAATGAAATGATGGGGCATGCTTTGATCTCTTCGAGGTGTAACAAGATGTACCTAACTTCATACCTCAAAAATTTAAAAGATTTATTGTGAATGCCAACCACTTCGTTTTCTAAGTTATTTCATTTTCAGAAGCTTTGTCCGTGAATAAAATGTACACGTCATATGAAAGGATTTCACTAAATAACTTATAATTTAAACAGAATATTAATATTATAAAAATGTTTTCGGTATGCCTTATAAAATGATTGAAAATGAGACGTATAACAAGTTTAAGAAAATTTTCTACTGGTGTTCGCTCTCGTATTAGATGACTGCAGCACGTTGGACAGCCATTACGAAATAGCTTAGTTATAGTTCAGGTATTTGACAAATCACAGAGAAGTGTACAGTTGAGAAGTAATCAATCGTTGGTCATCGTTATATTGAATGCCTAGTTGGTTGTATATAGTACTGTGCAGAAATAACTGGGGGGGGGGAAGGCTTTTAAAATTGTCTATATTGCAAGCAAAATCACAGGAAAGTTACTCACATTTTCGAAAAAGTTTACATGACCTTATTTCAAGATCTGCCTTTAAAGGTCAGATTTCATTAAATAAAACTATCTCCTTCAATATTGTAATCGTCGGAAGACGCAGCAAAAATTTCTAGCATACTCAATTTTTGAAAAAACAGGGATTCAAGGAAAATGAAATCTTCGCCATTCTTTTAAGCGTCTTTTAAACTATCAGGGCAAAGTTTAATTAATATTGGAGGTATTTTTGAGAAAATGTTGACAATTAAATGTGGCTTTTTGGAAAGTGCCGCCTAAATTAAAATATCCATTTTAAACTAGCAGGGCTTTGAATTCATTTAAATAAATTGGGGAGTATCAATTTTGGAGAAAATCGGATGAACAGTGTAGTCGCTGGCATTGACAATAGACAGACAAACGTTTTGCCATCAATCGATTTTTCGATATCAAGGACCCACAAAACAGGGATTCTGACTATACAAAGTGTTAGAGGGAATACTATACGCTAAATAGGAACAATATTTATTCGGTGTTTCGTTACCAGGGCTCGGCGAGAAGTGTTGTTTGGAAAATTCTCCATTTTCTGTCGCATGATTACAATACTTTCTCCTTTTCCGAAGTAAGAGCGAGAAAGTAAAAAGGGGCGATAGGGAGTGAGATGAAACAAGGGCGTGAGTTTGACCAACACATTAATTTTGTTGGAAATGGCCTAGGTTGGTAAGAGAAAAAAGGGGCGAGCTAAACTAACGGGACACAGTGGAGGTTCTTATCTTTACGTCTTCGTGAACGTGACTTCGTTGCGAAAACCTAATATCGCGGACTCTGCGAGGCCATAACGTACATAAACCCGCCAAGAATGAAGCATGTTAGAAGATGATAGTCGGTGCACTGGAAACACGCGTGATCGGAGGTCAATATTTTTTATCAACGGTCAACCGGTTGCGGTTGTAAAACGAACATCAACGACCGAGTTGTTAATCTCAGATACACCTTAATTAAGGAGATAAAAATAAAATATTCATTTTTACAAAACACATTTTAATTTAATTTGTCAATTAACATTCTGTAAATGCTTTTATTGTCATTAAACTAGTTCAAATTTAGTTGCTTTTTTTCAGCAGACTTTGCACATATGGAATGCAATATACTTCGATGTACTCTGAACATAAATATTTTTGGATTTTACGATGTTCCCCGAAATAAATTTTTTTTTCCGCTCAGCGAACTGTCAGACGTCACCTGTAAGGAGAGATCCTAGCCAACAATGACAGCACTTCTCTATGAGTCGTGCGGTCACACGCGCTGCAGAAGGGGGTTGTCCTCGGCGATAGGGAAAACAGCGTCGCCAATGTTGCCCAAATTAATTTTTTTCTTTTCAGTAACTTCCAGTGCGAGCCGGAAGTTAAATTTTTCCCGCAGAACCCATTAATAGTGCACATCTTTTAATAAAAACGAACCAGGCCGGATTTCGACCTGAACCTGTTGAAAGGACCCTTCTCAGATACAAACATGACACTCTACCTCTGAGACGTAAGATTGCAGTGAGACTAAACGAAAGCACAGAATATGTTGATACTACGGCGATAGCTTCTAAGAAGTTAGGGACGACTTGACTGCGGAACTTGACTCCGTACCTCTTATAGTTTCCGACAAATTCAACAACTGAAGTACGTGAATCCGACATAATGAGCTTACACAGTAAGCTGGCTGTGAAATTCTATGCTCTCTAGTCGTGTAGTGTCGAGCAAGCCCAGCCAACTCGGTGGCTCATCGATCAGCCCCTCGCGTTCGGCGAACGTACCGCGCCCGCTAGCTTCGTGGTAAGGGGGGGGTGTCGCCCCCCTTCCTCTCTGGCGCACCACTCCGCACTTACGGCAATGTGGCAGAATGTACTTGCGGCCGAGTGTGTGTGGTTTTGTCGAGCAGTACAAAAAACTGAATGGATATAAGATATTATTTGGGCGGTGGTAAGTAATATGTCTGTAAGGTACACTTGTCTGAAATATGCTCACTATTATGTTATTCATTTTGGTTATTGAAATTGTAAAGTTAATAATTTGCGCCCAGAAAACATGAGATTTATACGATAGATTTGTAGATATTTCTGTTATTATATTTTCATGTATTTTGTTGTGATTAATTAATTTTATGGATTTATTTTATTGCAGCAATGAAAAAAAGAGGAAGGAAATATGTGAAAACGGTGATATTGAAGAAGAGGAATAGCCAAGTGGAAATCAAGCTGCGTATCCATCAACGTTGGTATCCACTACGTTGGTCTCACATGTAGAAAAGTAGTACTGACTTCGGAGTCTCCGCTGTTGAGGACGAGGATTGTTGTGATCATGATTTGCGAAAGTGGGTTGGACGATCATCGTTGATGACCACAAGACAAACATGAAAATATTCGGATATTGTTGAACACCAGACGAAAGTTGCAATTTTTTAATTGATGCTATCAGTGCGATTAGAAAGTTTAGACACAAATGGCTAAAGACTTATGCTCCTTGGCTTACATATTCGAAAGTCTAGAAGGGGCATCGGGCCTGTATTGCGTTATCCCCTCCTGCTTCTGCAACTGTGCAAGGCATTTTCGGTTTCTTCATCGTTAATCCATTTATGCGTTTCTACGTCTTGCATAAAGCTTGTAAAAATCACATCTGAAATCAATGCCACAAATCAGCAGTAATTAACGAGCGGAGTTTAATAGAAAGTGAGCCGGTAAATGTCATACTGATGTCTGGACATCAGAAACTTATCAAAGAAAATGAAAAAGAAATGATAGTCAATAATTTACATGATCATATATTGTGGGAGTCATGATATAACTCTAAGGGGAAAAAAATGTCTAGGAAGGCAACTTTCAGGATGTCATACAGCTAAGGATCGAATCAAGTGAGGAGACACCTGAAACAGGGCAATGCAAATTCTAAAGCTGCCAGTGTCCCCACAAACTCAAAATGAATTAATCAATTTGTTGGTAAAGATTCTATAGTAAACAAGGCAAATAATGCTTGAGCTTCCAGCACAATGGCAGACGAAGCAAATGCCATTTTTGGAAAGGAGCGGTAGTCAGTTGGTTTTCTGTATTTTCATGAAGAAAATATGTCTATTCATGAAGAGCTTTTAGGATTTTTTAAATTGAATACAATAAATGCTGACACTATTGCCTACGAAATAGACCATTTTCTCAAACGTGAAGGTTTCGATCGAAATAAGTGCGTCAGACAGGGCTTGATCGATGTTCAACCTTCGCAGGACATACATATAGTGTTCAGATGTTATTGCGAGATAAATAGAAAGAAAGATCTATTTTTGCATTGCGCCAGTCACAAATTAAATTTGGTTGCATACGATTTGATTAGGGTACGAGCTATACAAAACACGATTGCCACAATAAAGGATAAGATCAACTTTTTTCATGAATCTCTTGGATGAAGGAAGCATGTACCAGACATTCCACAATTATGTAAAACACGTTGATCTCAGACCTACAGAAGTATTGAAACATTCAGATAAAATTTTGTAATTGTAGTTCAAAGACTAGAAAATTTAACACTAGAAGGTATCGCCTGTAATAGAAAAAACTGCTTTCCAACTACAATCTGCCGCAACAAACCTGGAGTTTATTTTGTGCGTCCATTAAATAGCGAAGTATTCGGCTCTCCTAGAACCGATAGCAAATGCATTTCAAGGACATTTGAACATTTGTTAGACTGAAGAGCACGTTCGAATTGCCACAGTTGTGAAAGGACATCGTGAAGCATTGGATGCTGTATTCGTGGATATTCTGTCTTCAGCCAAACCTATAGCGCAAAACATTTGGATTGAATTCAAAATGCCAAGTGCTAATGCCAATTAGAACGCATCAACATCATTAAAATCATCCAGCGTCATTAAATTACAAGTTTTGGTAAATATTTGTAATAATTACTTATCTGGCTTCGTTCATATAATCTTTGGAAGAAATATTTTTCAGTGACTATTCTCGCATTTTTTCACAATTGCTACACTTTGCTGTTATGTTGGAGATGCCAGTGTACGAGTTTAGGATACAATCACAACCTTTCTGTGACTTGTTTAACAGGGGAAAGTTTGGTAGTGAGGTAGAAAAGTACAAGAAAGAAAGACAATATGAAATAGTTGAAAGTGAAGGAACTGGTGAAAGAATCAAGGACATTTTTCCAACAAACATAACATGCTCTGCTTATTTTTTTAATCCCAAATCTTGGAATGGGCTGTGCTTGCTCAGTGTACAGAGAAGTCTGATCTAGGAAAGAAGAAAATAAATTGAAACGCAATTGAATTATATAAAGTGGGTGATTCTTTTATTTCTGTGCTAATTTTTCTTTGTGAATAAATATATTCATGTCTTTTGCAAATAATAAATAAATTGAATTGTTCTGGAGTGTTTATATACAGTAAACCCTCTTTAACACGAATTACAAGCGACCGAAATTATCAGAGTTCGTATTATAAAATTCGTGTTATCCGAGTATTATAAATGTCCATATTACCGTAATTTTTTGCCGGGTCCGAAGTTTTGGGACGACAAGGAAGAGAAAGGAAATATCACGCGATGTCCGTCGCCTGTTTGTTCCGATATTCGCCTGGTGTTGATCGGAGACACCTCGGAAAACAACCGTTCAGAGCAGTCGGTCGCTAGAATTCTCTTGCGTCAGTAGCTGCAGTCGATCTAGCTATCGAACTAGCTTCGGAAATCCTGCTACCGTTGGGACTCGAACTCTGGGACCAGCCGGCCAGAGGCACTGCAATAACATCAGTTGATGTCATTAGACACCTTAGGAGGTGCTTTTCTCAGAGTTATCCACTTTGCCCTACCTCATTCCATCATCATTCACCTCATGATGATGATTGTTATCACTACCATCTCATTAGATCATCGCGCATGGGTCTTAATGATTTTAGTAGTGGAAGATTCCCGAAACCCCAACGAACAAATGAATAATTCTACTACCATCATCATTTTCCCGAACTACTTACATCACACTAACACTCTCATTAAGCATCAACAGCCCTACCATCATTATTACCACTGCCACTGCCACTGCCTTCCTCCGAACTACCACAAAGATACGTGTAGATAAGGTTGTGAATCAGTACCACCGAAAGTTCGAATACTCAGAAATGAATCTAAACGTTTACTGCGATATTCGTTGAAATTAAGATATTTGTCATAAAAGCACTGTTTTAAAACTTTGCTGTAAATCTGCACCCCAAGCCATTCGAATGACACCATAATTATATAAAGCTGTGCCAAACTGTAGGCAAAATACCATTCACAAAGAGAACTCCAGCGAATTAAATAGATTGTGATCTTACTTAATATTAATTAAAAGAGTTCCGTACTCTTGTTTTTTTATTAATATCATTATAAACTGTTAAAAATGCGAGAAAATGAGATATTTTAGTTTGAAAGCCATTACTCGAATGAGACGTCAGTCTGACGTATGTCAAATCACACTGCCACCTGGTGGGCTGCCAGGGCACCTGTGCTTAGGTCGACGCGACCTCATTCGGATAGTCAAATACTGACTCCGGCCGCAGAAGCATACACTCTCAGTGGAATATTTGAACTGCAACACGGAATTTTAGAGGGTTATAATTAATTTCAGAAAGCCAAGGACTTAATACAGCATAAATTACTTTTGAATATTGGTGTACTTTTCCTATGGGTTCGAGACGTGATTCCCGGCTGGAAGAAATAAATAGATATATTTCATGATTTACGGGAAACAATATGTATCAGTGAAGACATGTATCTACATCCATATGTTCTAATAATCTAGTGCGATGATCTTAATTAGGAAATACATACAAGATAAAATCAATAATCATGTGAAATTTTCGTTTAATAAAAAAAAATTTAATGGCAATTGCAAGCTAGCATATGATTATTTTTTTTTATCAAATCTACTCTATGCATATTTCGACAACACTTCCTAAAATAAGTTAATTGTATATTGTATTGCATTGTCTATTTACCTATTGTTTGTGTGAATAGAATTATTATTTGTATTATTATTACATTATTATTCTGTATTTTCTATTGTATATGATATAAAATTCAAATTTTGTGGGTAAACTGAAATGCCTTCTGCACAGAGTGCAGCATGTAAAATAAAGGGTTTCATAAGCATTTTTGTCAAACAGAAGTTGCTATGCGTGTATATTTGCGTTCGTGCCTGTGATCCATATTCGCCTCTTGGAGAATGAAAGTACACTATTCTCAAATGACGTCTAATCGATTTATTCCCACATAATAGGCTTGTTTAGGGCTGTAGCGGGCTATTTGCCAGCCTTCCCTGTTCATCGTAACTGCTGTGGGTGGTAGTGATAATGTCACATGGAAATTAGTCAACAAACAATTCAACTGTCGCCCGTAAGGGCCAGGGAAATGTTAGACTCCCATGTGATTACATCAAATTACTAG
This sequence comes from Teleogryllus occipitalis, assembly GCA_011170035.1. Lineage (NCBI taxonomy): Eukaryota > Metazoa > Arthropoda > Insecta > Orthoptera > Gryllidae > Teleogryllus > Teleogryllus occipitalis. The sequence continues at coordinate 77,342 of BLKR01014969.1, read as the reverse complement.
TCTTCTCATGGATCTAGGGATTACTGTAGAGTTTATTCGTTCAAAATTATTTTTAACATTTTGTCTATTTTCAATAACACGTCGCACTATTTCATCCATGCAGTTAATTAAAAGAGGAATTTCTTAGATTTTTACTCTCTCATACCGAAAAGGTGTTTTTTCTTTCAAAACGTCCGTCTGCCGTCTATCCGTCTGTCTGTCTGTTCGTCCGTTTGTCCATCCGTCTGTGAACACTACTAGCGCATAAAATAGGCGTACGATCTTTTTCAAATTGAAGAAACCCCCATCCATCTGACTCTAGTTGAAGTATTGAAATTTCTCAAATCATTCTTTGAAATTTGGGGTACTTTACATGAAGCCCCTCAAACAGTTTCAAGATTTTCTCAAAAACGGCTCTAAATTTTTTCTTTAAATTTCTTGTAAGAATAGAGTAAAAACATTTGTGAAGGTGGCATAGGTTCGATTTTCGCGGTTAATTCTGGATTTTCGAAAATTGCAATTTTTTTCGATGTCTTCCTACAACAATAAAAGTGGAGACAGAGATTTATCCTTCAAATGAAATTTGTTGCCCATGAAACGTTCTTTCATTAGGATCATATAGATTTTTTTGAAATTTTAGTAGTTTTCGCGAAATAGTGCGAGCAGTATTTGCAATTTTAAAAAATAACAAAAACAAGATTTTCTCATAAACGACTCCAATTTTTTTCTTTAAACTATTGGTAGGGTTAATACCCTATACGATGACATGAACGCCATATTGCTCTCTTCTTTTGTTTTTTGAAACATTACAAAAATGTAATTTTTGGCTTGTTTCTCACGTCGGTAATATTTACATTAGAAGCGATTTCGTGACATTATTATATTAATGAGTACATGTGCTTTAAAATATGTCGTCTACATTTTCTGGAAAACTGAACAGTTTTCTGTGAAAATGAGCTCAAAATTCCGCATTTTCAGAAAAGCCCAAACGCCATTTTCTCAAAATGACTCCAAATTGTTTCTTCAAACTTTTGCAACGGATAGTGATAATCGCACTGTTTAAGTGCCATTAGTTAAACCAAGTTGCCCCTTGTTTGAGTGCTAAGTGTTAACTGTAAAGTTCATTTTCATGTATTCTTTTTTCTCAAAAATTTCACATTTGTAATTCTTTTTTCAATATCTCACGCCGATAATATGCACATTTCAATGAATTTGTATACAGTATTGAATTTGTGAGTGAAAGTTCTTCAAATGACTTTAAATGAAGTTTTTCGAAAACTCAATAGATTCCTGTGAAAAAGAGCATCAAATTTCGCATTTACAATACCTCTTAACCCCATTTTCTTAAAAAAGGCGCCAAATTTTTCAGTGAAAATTGCTATTTAGGACGAGGTTTCAGCCTTCTTTAATAGTATTAAAATAATATTTCAGTTCTACTCTTTGGAAACCGGGAGGTTGAGAAAATTTTAAAAATTATACTTTGGGGGGCGATAGATGGCATCACGCAAGAAAGAGGGACAAGAGTGTACAGTACCAGTCCACACCAAGGAAATTAGAAAACTTAACTACGAGAAAGTATGTGCCTTTCTGTAACACCCCTAGTTAATTTTATTTTGGTTCTCGTAGTATTACATCTAATTTAGAAAAAAATAACCATTTACGCAGTCATACTATTCAAGGGTTGGGTAAAATGTAGTGGCAATTCTCTTATGGCTTGGCTTTATTAGCAGGAGAAACACAAGATACATTTCATTTGTTCAATACAATCGTCCCACCAATCTTGTGACCTTGTGCCATATTTGTTGAAGGCATCGTGCACCGTCGACTTTAATAGAAATGAACATGTTGACGCATTCATTTTACGAAATGATGTCTCAAAGGTTGAAATACACGTTTTGGAGTCCCTTGATACCTTTCTTTTCTTCAAAATGCCCGTTTTGGAGTCCCTTGATACCTTTCTTTTCTTCAAAATGCCCGTCCGTCCGTTCGTTCCTGTCTGCCTGTCTGTCTACGTGCCTGTCTATCTATCTGTCTGTCTGTCGGTCCGTATGTGACATTAGTGTCTAAATTTTTCGTTGAATTTTTTCCAGTGACAATGTCAATTCATTTATAATGAAGATTAAACTGAAAGCAAAACAAAAATAATAAGAACAAATAAAAATACTCATCCTGAAAACTTAAGCCTCCGCGGTAATCTCAAGAGGACTCAGCTTCCTGGGTTCGTTCTAGAAGGCTACGGAAAGAAGAGGCATTTACAGTATTTCCTTACGCCCGCGGCGTACCCCGCCTCTCCGTGTGCAAAATACAAGGAAAGACGAAATACCAGGGCATCGGGGTCATCTTGAGCGAAAGATAGACTGCTTGATGGAGATTGTGCCATTAGTGCACTCTGTGGAACAGAAGGTAAACTGCAGCCCCAATTAGGCTCATCCATCATACAAATCAACAGAGCGTTCTTTATACATGCTTAAAATGGGCAGAGTCGGTGCCAATCCATAGGTGGCTCAGCGGTTGAGGAAGAGACCGGCAAATAGACCTCTGCCCTGGACATTTGAAGAGAGTATTGATAGAGCATCGACTGACTAAACGGCCGTTCAACTGAATTACTATAAAGAAACATATTTTGAAGAAACGATATTTTATACACATATTTGTGGTGGAAATTCCTTTTCCTTCCTTTTTGTTGGTGGTGGCATGGCTCACTGGCACTACCCTACAAACCGTCTCTGAGCTCTGACAGCACTTCGCCGGGGGAATAAGTCCAATTACTGGCAGTGGTGACCACTTACTCATGCGAAATTCCTGTTCCTTTGGACCGAGATGTTGGGTATCTTCCCACACCATCGTGCTGTTGTCAAAAGACAAATAGACGCAACGTGAACGAAAACCTATCACTCAGTCTGGACTCACCCGGGCCCCTTCGTACTAACTCGTGAATGGACCGCGTCCTTGACTCATTACCGACTCCAAGAAACAAAGAGGCGGAGGGGAGGGAGAGAGAATTAGGGAAAATGAGGGAAAAGTGATGACTAGGGTGAAAGAGAGAGTGAGAAAAGAGAGAGGGTATTGATGTACGATGCTACTGTATTTCGCAACATATTTAGAAATCCGTTTAAGGGCATGTTTCCCTGAAATTCCTTGTGATGCTAGGGACTCGTATGTTTGCATCTTCGAAGCGATACGGTCTAAAAACCGCGCTCCAGCTCTTTAAACGCTCCGTCCATATTGGATGTGGCTCTTCCGTAGTTATTAGAGAGATAGAGCGGGCTGGAGTCGTAAGAAAGTTGGCCGGCTGATGGATTGGCTGCGCTAAAATAAGCCCTGCGGGGCTGGCGCGTGGGGCGCGCTGGGGCCGTTGGGGACACGCGGCGCACGCGAGGGCAGCCGCACACGCTGGCCCGCGCCAGCCCATCCTCTCTCCTCTCTCGAATGCGCTCGGGTCTGCAAACTTAGAACTCTTTCAATGTATTTGGAATATATTTGGCATTGTAGGATCAGATGAATTCCACTTTCGCAGGTTAGCGGTGATCCCAGGCCTGGGCCCTGTTTTGATTTCATCCACACTTGGGAGAAAGGGACATGTGGCGAGCATGACGTATTCTCTTCACCATATCTAGCTTACTTGCCCGCCTGAGCTCTAATTTCGTTACACAGCCGTAGAAACTGAGAAGATTGTACTAGAAAGCTACTGCTCTGATTTTGCCACGACCGGGAATCGAACTCAGGATGGCACCACGGAAAGCTATCACGCCAAGAGCCACCCGAGGGGCTGACCGTTTTGAAGCTTCCATTATACGGGGTCCGTCCAAAAAGGGAATGCGCCGCATTGTTTTTTGACGCGACTGTACGTCGCAGACCGACCGGACTGGTTGGGGTAGGTGGAGGGGGGTTTAAGCCATCCAGTGATTACCGTACCAGTAGCCTCTTAGCTCTTGGAGGGTGATTTTGTGAAGTCCTGTAGTATGATCTCGTCGAGGTGAAAATGCAGCGATCTCTCGATCAACGAGCAGCAATCAAATTTTGAGTCAAACTTAAAAAAAACGCCGCTGGCTAGCTTTTGGGGAAGAGTGCCTCTCGATGCCAGTCGAACCGGCGGCTCAAGATATTCCTGGAAGGCCGAGAGGTCGTCGCAGATGACGCTCGCTCAGGATCCCCGTCGATGTCACGGGACGAGGACAGTGTTGAACGTGCGCAGAGATTATTGAACACAGACCGCCCATTAAATGTCGGGTTACTGGTCATGTTCAGTAAGACAGAGATTAACCTGACACTTAATGGGCGGTCTGTGTTCAACAATTTGCGCACACTTGCTTCACTGTCCTCGTCCCGTGACATCGACGGGCATCCTGAGCGAGCGTCATCATCGACGACCTCTCGGCCCTCCAGGAACATCTTGTGCCGCCGGTTCGACTGAGACAAACCCTGTATTTTGGAGGTTTAGCTCTTTGGGCTCCCCTCTCTACGTGGCGTGGGAGGTCAGAGACGAGCTGAATGTAGACATCTTTCTAAAATTAAAATGAGTTTTTTATGCTGCGCAGCTTAATCTCAATGCTTAGCAGTATTAGAATGTTTACCCATCCACAATATACATACCCACAATATTGGGTGTAAGAGACGAAGTTGGAGTCTTAAGAAGATAAGAGTAACTAGTGTATTTGATAAAATACCAGTTATCATGTGATCTACCTTCATTAACGGTTTCTAAAAATATTTTTAAACGTACTCTTTCAACATTGCACAAATTAAAAGATGCAATTAACTCTCTGTGCACCTTCAAGGATCAAAGTACTTGCATTTCTAAGCAGCCCGAGGGTAATTCATTTTTTACCCAAATCCCATCGGTACACATTCAATTTTTCATGATTTAAATGTGTATTTTATCCTTTTAAATAAAACAGAGCAAAACGGTCTGTAATACAATAGGTTCATAGGGAAACTACTTCTAACTCAGAGATCAACAGACAGTTAATTTAGAATTAATGGTGTCTTTTTCACTCGTCTGGGTTCTTCAGTGAACTGTGCGAGACTCCGCAAGCGGATGGGTCGGGTTGCATGAGAACACCCTCTCCATTACTCACACCACCACCTGCACATCACGAGATCAGGCCTGGCGTGGCGAATCTAGGGGTGGGGTGCGGTGTTGTTTGTCTCAGTCGAGCATGATCAGCTACGAGTCTACCAGTTGAAAACATTGCGCCACTGACCATGTGCGTGCGAGCGGGCCGTGTCCACCTCGTTCTTTGCGCTTGTAGGCAGCCAACCAGCTTGCATGCGAGTGTTGTGTACAGTTCGTTAACCAACAAGTGCGCGTAGCTTTCTTGTTCTTTCCTTCATTTTGGTTTCAAGAGATCTTTGGTTGTCCAATGACGGACCGGGGTGTTCGGCTGCTTGCAATGGACATTGACCGAAAGCGAACGGAATGTAGACTCTAGCAGCAACAAAACATTTTTTAGTATTGCGGTTTGATATGTTGCTGCAGTATTCCTTTCTCTTTTCATTGAAGGGTCCACATTTACGTCCAAATTTTGTCGTTGCTTTCGCTTCGATTTCCCATGTATTTATTTGCGTACAGTTATTTGCAAAATACATGTGTGAAAGGTCATAATAGTTTCTGGATTGATTTACGTAATGTGTAGTGTGTGGTCCCCCACCAAGAACATTGCAAGTGCGCGCCTCCAGTGCATTCTGGGAACACGTCAGCGGCTGCGGTCCCCGCCAGAGACGGTGGCTGCGGGGCGGGGCGGGGCGGGGCGGGGCGGGGCGGGGCGGGGCGGGGCCCGATCGCGCCCCGTTCCGCACTCGGCTAAGCGCAGAGAGCGCCAACCTGCCCCCCGACCCTCTCGGGCGCGGCACCCTTTCGGGCATCGCCCTTTGTAAGCGAGCGCTGCGGGCCCGGCCAGCCGTTCGAGCCAGGGCTTGCCAACTCATTGGAACTGTACACAAAACTACAGGCTGTAAGGATAGTGATGCTGTGTGGCCCTGTTTCATTGATTGGCGTTTCCGGGCGCGTCAGCAGATAAGGTTATTCTTCCCGTAAGTGTAGTGCAGGTTTTATGTTGGTAGTCACCTCCCCATAGCTGGATGGCGAGATCCGGCGCCGACCTACATGGCAGCTTGCTAATGTTTTCCCCTACCAGCTACCTCCCACCAGGTGGCTCCGCCCCAGCCAGGACAAGCTATGAGCTCCCGACTGGTCTTCCGATAAGTGTGGTTCTGTAGTGCATGTTAGAGTAAGTGTGCGTGTAAGAGGTGAGGATAGGACAAGGAAGAGGAAGGAAAAATCGTGTGCGGTCCGTGGCCCGGTTTTTAGGGGTACTGCTCCGACATTCGACTGGTATTGTTCGGAGAAACTTCGAAAAACTACCGATCTGAGCATTTGGTCACTAGAATTCTCCAGTTAATGTCTGAAATAGACCTAGCGCTCTAGTGTCAGGGCAGTTGGCAGTTGGTTACAATGGCAGTTGATGCTCTGAGCTACCTTGGCCAGTGTGGTAGCTCGGTGCGGCTTCGATTGACGTTCGCTTATTTTGCATGACGTTCGCACATTTCGCGTATTTGTGGCAAATACGAAATACGCTAGAATCAAGTATTTAGAATGATAATATGAAATAATCGTGACTGGGTAAAGCGAAAACACGAGCTACGTGCGTCTCCTTGCCGTCCGCCAGGCGACGCTTGCTCCACGCGTCATCCCTAACTTTGACATTTAATTACTTGTGTTTCGTAATGTGTCAACAAATTAAATCGTTTCAATTATAGAAGGTGATTGAGGCGTGTCTCCAACACTTTTGGAGTAGTAGCCGCTTTCTCGAAGTACCGGCCGTATGTTCTAAATGATTTTGTTGACGAACATAGAGATGCAATGATCAGTCTCTCAGCACTTCTATGTAAATTACAGCTGTATATGAAGTAGTGTTCTTTTGTGATTGCGTACTTCACGAAAATCATGTACCCTGAAGCGGAAATACACCTCCAGACACCACCATTATATAATTCTTATTATGATTGACAGTTACCAGAAGCTCTGCACGAGACGTTTTCGTTCGAGCGCTACGACAATTAAACACAATTTGCTCCGGATGGCAGCGCAAGATGACAGGGTTTCGCCTTCGATCAATCTCACTCTCGACCATTCAATACCTATCCATCATACATGCATACCAGGACGTCCCTGATCAATCTATATGCCATTAATGTTTCACAGGGGTACAAAAGCATAGCAATGAATAGAAGGTACGTTGAGCCAATTCTATGATCATCCAGAACAAAGATTCATTTCTGAATATGTTACTTTCGAAACTGTTTTACATGTCTGTATTTTGTTTATATTATAAGAGTGTTTGTATTGTGGAAGTATTACTGAATGCGTACTTTTGTTAGAACTCCATTTTAACAGTACTTAAGGCAACAGAGATAATTTGTGTGATGATATATTATGATACTTTCCCAAAATTATAATTGATTGTAAATGAATGAAAATTTCAATTGTGTTTATCGTATATATCTTTTCTTTCATATGCTGTTTTATAATCTTCTTTAGATTGAGTAAATGAATTTGTGTGTTAAATTTACATCTTCAGGGCTTAAGGTCTTGGGAAAATATGTATACGAGGAAACTATTTGTTTTGCTTTTTCTTTGCTGTCGTTCTTGAGCAGCTGTTGATGACCAAATGGAGGCGTATTAATAGGAGACGTATCAATTTCGCCGCAAAAGCCCGCTCCAGCAGGTGGCCTTCCATTTTATCGCCTCCGCCGCGACGCTTTATGGACGTGCGGACGCGGAGGCCTCTCCGGCGGGCCTTCTGGGCGATTTAGCCGCTGTATCGAAATTTTATTGGGGCGGCGCGGAGGTGGGCGGGCGTGCGTCTGCGCCGTGGGGCGGCCGTGACGCGCGGGGCGGGCGATCGATTGGGCGGCGCTGATCGGCACCGCCCACGCGCCCTCGCCCTCGCCCCCGCCCCCGCCCCCTCGCTGCCTCCCCGCTCCCTGCCCACGTGCGCATTTCATCCGCCCCGTTCCGCCCCGCTGCCTGCACGGCTGGCTGATTGATCTTTCCGGGCACGTCACGCTGCACTCTAAAGTCCCGTTAGTGTAGTGAATGTTTTAAACTGAGAGGAGGCGATGCTCCTCCCCGCTAGATGGCAAGATCCGACGAGTCGAGAGATCCCCTCCTCCAGGAACCTACTCTTGTGCGGCACTGGGCGGTAGTGTACTGCATGAATATGTGAATGATTGCAAGGAGAGAGGATACGACGAGGAAGAGGAAGGAAAGATTCGTGTCACGTTTGTTGCTGGTCACGTATTTTCCTCCGACTTTCCTCGCCTGGTGTTGATAGGAGAAACTACGAAAAACTACCGATCAGAGCAACCGACCGCTAGAATTCTATCTCAAACAGCGGCTGCATTCGACCGGACTATCTAGCTGGTGGCCAAATTTTGCCACCCTCGGGACTCGAATCATAGGACTTCTAGTCAGAGACGCTGCAGGATCAGCGGCAATACTGGCTCTGAGCTTAATTCAGCCGATACTGCTACATGTGCACGTCTTGGCGTCATGAGCTCATCTCTATCGTCCCCTGTCTCCCCTTCTAACTTGTTTGCATCTGTGGTCCTGGCGCCGACGTATTCGTTTATCACGTGGCGTGCCACGCCCTCGTCACAGTCATTTTGCGTTTGCTCCTCTGCCCTTTCCTCGCCTCTCCTCGAGGCGCATCATCTCTCCAATTCTCTATTCACTTCTCCATACTGGTTTTCTCCATCTTCACTTGTCTCATTTTCTGTCTCGCTTTGCCCCGTCCGTTCGTTTTGTCCCAATTCATTGCGTTCTGCCCGTCAACGTGCACCGCCAATGGCTCCTGGCCCTTTTCAAACAGCACAAAGCGTAATTACTTCGCGATCACGCTGTCGGGCCGAGTCGATACGATTCCTAACGCGCTCGAGTAGGAGATGCGGTAATCGCTGCGCCGCGCTTAGAACCCTGCGTTAGATAAGTCTCCATTGTATGGTGCGGCCCCACTGCTGATTTGCTTCTCAGCGTGTTAAAAGTGGCATGGTGTCACAACGTGCCCGGGTGTTTTGCTTTGATCGAACTTTTCAATGTACTCTTCCAGTGAACCTTGGCCAGATAAATTTGTCCTTGATTGATTTTCTATCAGTCGAAGAGACATTTCATGCCCTGAGCAATCAGATTTTCTTTCCGTCTGAAGAAAACCAACAGCGTGGTTTTGTTTAAGACCGTGGCCGTGCTTCTGTTTAAGACTATACTATTTACATTGTATTATTTAATACTTTAATGAGCACGCTTGTATTACCGTAAATTATCTCCAATGAAATTTCTCGAAATGTTGAAAGTGAATAAGTGAGCCAAAAATACCACATTTTTAAATAGCTGAAAAGATGTTTTATCCAAAAATGACATTCTATACATGAAAAATCATGATTTTCTACAACATTTCAATTCACATTTCTGTTTAACTCTTCTTAACGCCGAAAGGTATGAATACGTGAAAAGTGGTTGCTGTTTTTTCTTAAACATTGTTTCTAAAATCCCAATATCATAGTGACGAAAACTCAAACGCTTTCCAAAACTGTTACTTGATAATTGTTATTGACAAAATTTGAACGCTATATGGTACTGTAGCTACAGTAGATCAAATAACCTGCAATATAATTTGAATCATTTGAGAATCATTCAGAAATAAATGTGGAAGGATACTTGTTTTCATTGACGATCTCAGATTTGATTGATTGATTAGTGATTCAAGATGCGCCAGCTGCTAAGGTCACTAGCCCCGTAAGTGTAGTGCACGTTTCTATCGCGGGAGGTGGCGCTGACCTCCCCCCGCTAGCTGGCGACATCCGGGGCCGACCTACGAGTACATCGGATTGCGGCGATTTTCCTCAAACAGATATTTCCCACCAGCGGGACCGTGTCTCGACCGGGGCAAGCTGTAAGCTCCAGACTTGTCTCGTGACAAGTGTGGTAGTGTAGTGCATGTTAGTGTAAGTGTGTGTAAGTGGTGAGGATAGGACAAGGAAGAGGAAGAAATCTTTAGTGTGTGTGTAAGTGGTGAGGATAGGAGAAGGAAGAGGAAGAAATCCTAGGACCTCTCGCTCAGAGGCACTGCAGTGACATCAGTTGACGCCCTGAGCCACCTTCGCCGGTTTGACGATGTCAGGAATTCGAAAATAGGAAGTTTGTGATACTGTATATCGCTAAATATTCTAAAAGTTTTCTTCGCTTTTTTTCCTAATCTTCATATATTACACAATATTTCCAACCTTACATTTATTCTTCGTTCTTTCGTTCGTGGGGAACAGTCCTGTTCAATCGAGCAGCTTAGTTTCTACACTCACGCCCCGATATATTTCTTTGCTCAATGCAACTGCGTATTCAACTCCATGTTTTATTCAGAGTTGGTTTCATTGTGTAAAATAAACGAGAATAGTTTGTTACTCTCTGAACTGTTATAAGCTCGACACTTTCTCCTGCATCTAACATCTTGCGTTGTTTGGTTGTTTCTTGTCTTGGAGTGACAATAAAAGCGATGTTATCTTTACCGTGTGGACAGCTGTGTTAACAAAGTTAATTGATGATTAGTGCTTTTGTGGTGCAAGTTTGTGCTTAATGTAGAACTCAGAGAGACATAAAATTATACCGAGTGTTATAATTTTGTTGCCTACATTGTCGTTATTTCTAACCCCAAATTGATATTCATGATCAAACGAAATTTTGTTACATTGAATAGGGTGTCACTATTAGATCAGTAAATGAGAAAATATCTCTTGCAATGATTGAGATACATTAATACACTTGTACAGCTAAGGGTGAACGTGTTGACAAATTCTCAAAGGGCAGAAACTTTCTAAAGGTATATAAGCTTATTATTGACAGGTAGCTCTTGAAATGGTATGAATAATTATTGCACTTTTTGCTTCAAGATGGCTGCTATTTCCCCCCGTATCATTTACTCTGAGGATACTTCACTGCTGATACTATCGTACATACTCCTCTTGTAGTTTTGAGAGAGAGCTGCGCGTAAGTAGGTCGCAGCGCAAAAGCCGACGTAAGCTATGAAGATCGATTCTCTTTTCATCGCGCTCTCGACGGACACAACATTGTGAAAGCCCCTCTTCACACATTGGATTGTTATCTTTGTCCAGCACGTGCGAAACACTATGTTATTGTGGGTGCATTATTTGATGATAATTAGATTCCATTTCAGACACTGTGTCTTAATGAAACTGCCGATGTAAAGCAGAAAACTGTTTTACATCTTCATTTATGGCAGGCTCAGGTTAAGTAATGAATTTAGGATCGTCATCTTTTTAATGATTCACTAGTTATTTATTTCTCTCGTATTTGTACATTTTGTTTGCGACAGTGAGGCAAAGATAAAGATATGGGGAAAGATTATATTCACAAGAGACAGTGTGTATGTATGTATGTGTGCATGCGTGCGTGAGAGTGAGTGAGTGAGCGAGCGAGTGTGAGTGAATGAGAGTGAATGAGAGATTTCGGTTACGAATAGATTTCGGTTCTCCAGAACTCGTGATTTATCTGGAGAACATATCTTAAACGGGCCTGTTCGACACTTAGTTTCATTCGAAGTACACTTTGATTCTGACATGTTTCTGTCGAATTACGATAAACATGGAAATTCTGCACTAGGGCTTCGTCCGGACTATAAAAATAACTGGACGAAGTTAATCTTTCATTAATAAAGAATAGAAACACAATATTTATTTTGTAAAAAGTGCAGGGTGAAATGTTTTTCTTTTGTATTAAGATTTTCTCTTTTACAATTTTCCCCATCAAAATGGTCTGTGAAAAATTCTCAATAAAAAACTTCTATTCTTGCGAGAACTTCGTCAAGTTGACCATGGTCCAATATTCTAAAATCACACTCACTTGACGAAAGATTGGCCTTCTGACTTGTTTATTGTGAGAAGGAAGGCATTTATTACGCCTTTCAGTGAACTATTGCCTCCTTGTAACAGCAGGAACGTTTGATCGGTACTTTTTTCCTTCTCGGAATTCAAAAAATTGCTTATCCAATTACCTCACCTCCAAACCCCAACAACTGCTTTGCGCGCTAGGAAAATTACCGAATTGTACCACCAGACGTCGTTTCAATAGTACAAAGTAACGGTGTGATGTCATAGCACTTCGGACAGTTTTCAATTTTTTATTGCTTATGAATACGTCCTATCCGCAAAATCTTTTTTCGACAGCATATTTATAAATCATAAGTAATAATAATAATAATAATAATAATAATAATACTAATAATAATAATAATAATAATACTAATAAAAAGAACCACTAAGTTCATATGTTGTTCCGTTTGCTCAAACTTAACAATACAAAGTGTTTAAGAAAATTAAGTTATAGATGCCATGGAAAGGAAGCATGTTACTTCAGAGAATAGGATGAGGTGTTCATATCAGAAAGAATCACGAAAAGAAGGTAGAACATGGAAAGTTCTCTGCACTATGTGAATAAGTGTCGATGCCTTGAGACCTAACGTGAACGAAGTAGGTTCGTGTCCGCCCAGTGCGAGCAGAGAAGTGCGAACCTACAGTGTTATTCAATGGCGTGCAGGTCAACCCATCAACCGGACAAACAATAACACAGACCCTACAATCTCTAATTAATTCTGATTTCTCCGACGTTATCAACATGACATGAATTTTGAGCTGCAAGACTGAGCTGCAAGACTGCAATCTGATGAAGAAATGAAACCACCCTCGGCCAAGCTTCAACGTAGCAACGAAATGGGGACAGACGGTTAACAAACCAGCTGTACAAGGTCCCAATGGGCACCAACCCCGATACCAACCGGAAAACAACACGAAAAAGTGGCCAGTCAATGACATTACAACTTTTTAGATACTTTAAATAAGAGGCACCGCAGCTGAGAAGCACTATCTTCTAGAGTGAGAGAGTGTGTGTGCTTTGGAGAGTACTAGTGCCGCGCTGCAAGTTATAATGGTGCTGTGTAGAAGAGTGCGACGAAGTTGGTTTGATTGATTTTTTCGTGTTTCCGGGCGCGTCAACTACTTCGGTCATTAGTCCCGTTAGTGTAGTGCATGATATTTTTCTCGGGAGATGGCAGTGATCTTCCCCGCTGGATGGCGAGATCCGGCGCCGACCTACCGTCGGCTAGTGGGGTTTCCCCCTAACCAGGACTCTCCCACCAACGGGGCACCGCCCCTGTCGGGACAAGCTCTAAGCTCCCGACCGGTCTCCCGGAATATGTGGTAGTGTAGTGCATGATAGTGTAAGTGTGTGTGTAAGGGGAGAGGATAGGACAAGGAAGAGGAAGGACAGATCGCGCGCGGTCCGTGGCCCGTTTGGTAGGGTACTGCTCTGGCATTCGCCTGGTGTTGATCGGAGAAACCACGGAAAACTACCGATCAGAGCAGCCGGCCACTAGAATTCTCCTCCAGACAGCAGCTGAATTCGACCTAACTGAAAAGCTAGTGTCGAAAATCCTGCCGCCGTCAGGACTCGAACCTAGAACCTCCCGGTTAGAGGCGCTGCAGTGACATCAGTTGATGCGAAGTTGGTGATTGATTTGGTGTACATTGTAACTGCTCTGCTTATGACATCTTTTGAATAAACGGCAACTTAGCTTCTCTTTGGTATATCTCCCGGATTTACAGAAAATTGGCAAAGTTAGTTGTTACGATTGTGTATTGTGATTAGGATGAAAAAAAAAACAAACCTTTTTACCCAACTATGTGTGTACAGATTTGACCACAACAGAAACGCTTCATTAACCCATCACATGGGCAACCAGAATTTCATATTTGTTTATTCAAAAGTTTAAATGATAATGGTACTTTTACCATGTAATTTACTCTATTGTGTTTTATCTTAACAAAAATTTACAGAAATATTTGGAGGTGATTTTGAGAAAATATAGTTCACACGTTTGTAGAAAATATCATGACTTTAATGAAAATTAGGTGAAAACTAATAATGTTTCTACGTGAAAATATTTTATATACGATGTTGGTATATATGTAATAGTTGGTACATATAAGAGCGATGAATTCCGACACCGTGTGACCGATCTCCATGATTTTTTCACTCAGAAGGTTTCTTCTGTTAATTTTGTTGTCACATTTAAGAGGCCTCAAAGTAACGTTCCTCATACCTACAGGATGAGATGTTGAAAGATCTATTACATTTTTGCTGGTCCGGCGCTTCTCGATATTACCCCATCTGCCCAGAGACGTGCAGCATCTGCAACTAAATGTGAATGAGAGGGACAGAGAGCGCGAGAGCGCGCGCGAGAGAGCAAGAGAGAGCGCGAGAGAGAGCAAGAGAGAGAGAGCGAGCGAGAGAGCGAGCGAGAGAGAGCGAGAGAGCGAGCGCGAGAGAGTGAGAGAGAGCGCGAGAGAGAGCGAGAGAGCGAGAGAGAGAGCGAGGGAGAGAGCGAGAGAGAGAGCGAGAGAGAGAGCGAGAGAGAGAGCGAGAGAGAGAGCGAGAGAGAGAGCGAGAGAGAGAGCGAGAGAGAGAGCGAGAGAGAGAGCGAGAGAGAGAGCGAGAGAGAGAGCGAGAGAGAGAGCGAGAGAGAGAGCGAGAGAGAGAGAGCGAGAGAGAGAGAGAGCGAGAGAGAGAGAGAGCGAGAGAGAGAGAGCGAGAGAGAGAGCGAGAGAGAGAGAGAGAGAGAGAGAGAGAGAGAGAGAGAGAGAGAGAGAGAGAGAGAGAGAGAGAGAGAGAGAGAGAGGCGGCGCCGGGCTCGGAGCGTCGTCAGGAGGGAAGGGTGGCGAGAATGCTGGTGGAGGGGCGGCGAACGGTTCCCTCCTCCTCCCATCGTCATAGAGGCGCTTGTTGATAAGCGGTGGCTGATCAAAATTTGGTGCGCTTCTGACGAGGTAGACTAATGAGATTGTACTAAACCTCTGCTTAGTCTACTGTACTTTTCTACTGGATTGCTGTGACGACCCTCACTTTGGGTTTGGTACATATACTGGATTATAACAACCTCACAACGCAACGGTACATCTCCTTGTGTTGTGTAACTTGGCTGTTGAGAAACAACTTTCGTTGTGGATTATAATAAACTTATTTGTGGTAACGAAGTTTCTTCTCCTTTTCCCGCTCACATAAATTACTCGGAGAAATATATCTTTTGTTCAATATTGAAGGTAAGAGCAGTTCGAAAAAAATTAAATTAAAAAGTTTGGAACAATTTTTAAGAAAAAATTGAAAATGTCTTAAGAGTATTCATGTAAAATTATCCCTCCTCCAAATTAAATGATTCATTTTAAATAGGCTTCGAGTTTGTCCTGATCAATCGGAGAATATCCATTTTCGGAAAAATCCTGCTCACGGTTTAGGCGCTAGTGCTCACACAGAAACGGACAGACGGAGGAACGGTTTGAAAAAACAAACAAACAAACAAAACAAAAACACTTTTCAAAATCCGAGACACTCGCAAAACGTATATTTCTGTACAAAGCTGATTATGAATTTTTTGCATAATTATCTTTTTCTACTCTAGGTAAAAGTAGTTTACAAGAAAGTAAAAAAAAGAATCCTCTTGTAATTGAGATTTCGTGGAAATAAAAGTAATGATGTGATTGATAAGACATAAACCTTCAATGTCCTTACAAATATTTTTTTCCAATTTTTTCCTCAACCTATCAGATCAGCCTTTGCCAAAATTTCTCTACCACCATCTTTTAATATTTATATAAATATTGTGCATCATTTCTAAAAAAAAAAACATCATTTCGAGTAGTAAATCGCACATTAGAAATGTTAACGACGGAGAATGCTGAGATCTTCGACCGTTGATCCTGCAGGGCTTCTGACCAGGAGGTTCTGTGTCTCAAGTCCCGAGGGGGGCCTATTTTTGTCTCTGTCTAAACATCCAGGTCTCATGAATGAGTAATCGGAAATACTCGCAATACGTCAACAATACCACATCAGAATTCCCACAATGTAGGTCTCAATCAGCTGCTGCCTGGTGGAAAATTCTAGAGGCCGGTGCAGTAATTTTCTCACACGGGACACGGACTGCGCGATCTTTTCTTCCTCATCCTTGTCCTTTCCTCTGCCCTTACACTACCACGTACAATGCCGGAAGACCAAAAACGAGCTTAGAGCGAGTCCCGGCTGGGGCGATGTACCGCTGGCGCAGGTCCCTGGACAAGGGACACCCCACAAGCCGACGTTTAGGTCGGCGCCGAATCCTGTGATCCAGTAGGAAAGGAACAGAGCCACCTCCTAGGAGATAATTTACTGAATTAACGACTATAGCAGTTGATGCACCCGAAAACACAAACTAATCAATGAGAATGTTTAAAAACACAAGTCTCTCGTGGTCCTGCGCATTTCCATTGACTGCCTCCTTTAAGGGATATCAACAAGTTGGGATTCCCGAAGGGGTTCAGAGACGGTTTGTAGGTGACTGCGGCGAAGCAGAAGAAGGAAGGAAGGAAGGCTCCTTGCGAAGTAGGTATTTGGGGACTCTTCCCTCCTCCACTCTTCCGTCCCCCTCCAGCAGCCCCATCCACCCCCTTCCGCCACGCCCCTGCTCGCCGCCGATCGGCCGTCGACCCTCCACGCAGCGAGCGGTCGTATTTCTTTCCCTGCGCTGGGGGCTTTTTTGTGTGTCAGCAAAGAACAAACTCCACGCTTCGAATATCCCTCATATCCCTTATTTTTAAATGCATTTTTGAAAACATTTTCTCTCATTCAACATTAAATATGCGAGTAGCACAACACTTTCCTCTTAAACGCCATACACAGATTTTTGTTTTCTCACATTACTTATGTAATACTTAACTGGCTGCACAGTTTGTAAAATTTTGTTTTAAGATTAATATGGATTGATACTGGATCAAACTTCTTACAGCCATCACCTGATCAGTACTTTAAAACATTATAGGCTCTATTCATGATGACCTATTGTCACCTCAGTTTAATTAAACAGTTATGCACAAATTTTTAAAATTCGGTAAAACCGCTGTGAAAGACCACCGTCTATTAAACTCCCATCCGTTTCAACGACACATTTTACTTGGAATGGTCATGAAACCCATATATTGTTAGTAAATCGTACCCCTATTAAAAAACGACGTGGGGGAAACCTCGGAAGCCGACGGGTACTTCGGCGTCGGATCTCGCCATTTATTGAGGGAAGATAACCACCATATCCCGCGATAAAACATGCACTACACGTACAGGACTAATGTTATAAGTTGGCGAGCCGGGAATCACTAATCAGCCAACAAACCACCCCACTCCCCGACTACCGACCAGCTCCTTAATAGTCATTTTCGTAATTTACCCCTTTCACGAGATCATTTTCAGGAAAACTAAGAATACTGTACTGGTTCTTGCAGTTATTACCGCGGCCGAGTTCGTACGAGGTCGCAATATAAGGCAACGCCGCGACTAGTCAGTTTGAAATTAATAGAATTGACATCTCGTTATTAAGGGAGAATGTTTCTCGCTGATGGCAACTCAATTTTGGATTGGTGAATTTTTGTTGCGGTGTTAGTTTCAAAATAATTAGTTTTCGCAGTGATTGGCATTGAACTTTACAAACGATGGCTCAAATGTATTAGAATGGAGAGAAATTGCAATATTATAATATTACGTAATTGTTACTAATGCGAGAAATTACGTGCTGTTGTAGCACCACTAGTTTAATAATTGTTTTGAAGATGGTTTCTCACCGGAACCGATTATTCAGCGTTTCTGACAACCCGTGTAAAGAGGTGAGGGAACATTTGAAAAATGTAGTAGAACATCCAGAAAATAATTTTGTATATTAAGGAATATAAAACATAACTAGTAGTCCGAAAAGGTCACGAAAAATTGGTTTTAAAGCCATAGATCGCTTCATTGCCGAGTTATGAGTGTGTTCCAATGTAAAATGTGATGCGGGTTGAATGTGCTCCATAATGTGCAAACTTCTAATTACTAAAGTAAAGTGGGTACATAGTTTACTAAACGCAACTGTGAGATATTTGAATACAATAATAATAATAATAATAATAATAATAATAATAATAATAATAATAATAATAATAATAATAATAATAATAATGCCTTGTTTAGAAAAAGGTTGCAAACAAAACTTTGGAGAAAAATAATTTCCAACTTTTAACTACAAGAACCACAAAAAGTGGATACCGACTACACAGCGTGTTAGGAGATATAATTTACTACAAACAGGAACAAAATTTATCCACTTTTCGTTATCAGGAAATCGCGGAGTTTTTAAAAAAATGATCGATTTCCACCGCACGTCTACAATATTTCCTTTCAACTACTTTCGTAGTAAGGCGAAAGTGAACCTGGATTACCGGGCGCGGTAGCTCAGTGCGTCAACTGATGTCACTGCAGCGCCTCTGACCGGGAGGACCTAGTTTCGAGTCCTGACGGCGGCAGGATTTTCGACACTAGCTTTCCACCTAGGTCGAATTCAGTTGCTGTCTGGCGGAGAATTCTAGCGGCCGGCTGCTCTGATCGGTAGTTTTCCGTGGTTTCTCCGATCAACACCAGGCGAATGCCGGAACAGTACCCTACCAAACGGGCCACGGACCGCGCGCGGTCTTTCCTTCCTCTTCCTTGTCCTATCCTCTCCCCTTACACACACACGTACACTAACATGCACTACACTACCGCATATTCCGAGAGACCGGTCGGGAGCTTAGAGCTTGTCCCGGCTGGGGCGGTGCCCCGCTGGTGGGAGAGTCCTGGTTAGGGGGAAACCCCGCTAGTCGACGGTAGGTCGGCGCCGGATCTCGCCATCCAGCGGAGGAAGATCACCGCCATCTCCCGAGAAAAAACATGCAGTACACTAACGGGACTAATGACCAAAACAGTTGACGGGCCCGGAAACACGAAAAATCAATCAATCATGAAACTGGAATTGCGTTTGAACAAAAATGACGGCGGTTTTCTATCTCGGGCGATGCGTTTGCGTTGGCTGTCGTGCCCCACCCACGGCTCGGAAGTGGTGCAAGTGCGAGCGAGCGGGTTGCGAAGTGTGTGGGCGTCGCCCGCAGTTCGGGGCTCGCGACGCGCAGTGGTCAGCGGTGGCCCAAATGCGCCAGGGGTCAGCGCTCTCAGAAAGTTGAGGATTCGTCGTGGAAAGTTGAAGTAAATTAATATTGCGGGGGAAAGTCTTGGAATTGTCCGGAAACTTTTTTTATAACATTTCTGAATAAAAAGTTTTTCTCAATCGATGAGAAAACCTGTTTCACTTTAGATAACATATTTATTTTAGTAGCCCTAAAGTTCTTCTCTTCTAAAATGTGAGAGTGTATATGGGAAATGCGAGAGTAAAATTTTTAATAAAGTTTTTGAAGTTTATTCACCCATTCAAGTTCATTCATTTCAGATGAATTTAAGTCTACGGATACATTTACTTGCGGCTTACTTCCGGTTCATTTAATTGTATAAAGTCACACATGTATTTTATAATCAGTATACGCTCGAGAAAATATCCAAACATATTCATGTTAACCGGCAAACAAAATTGAATTTTAGAAAAAAAGTTATAAAAGTTTAAAAGTATTTTTCAATATTTAATAAGACTAAGAACCATGCCACATTTTTTCGACCTCGTCGATTTCAACTTATTTCGTTATTGTGAAAATAGGACAAAAGTATGTAGTATTTCCTTTTTTTCAAACCCTGTGTCGTCTCTAGAACTAATTCCAAATCGATTTTTTGAAGATAACAAATTTGCGATTGCTGCTTGACGTTCGGCCTGTTTCAGACCACTGTGGGGGAGGAGCAGGCCGCGTAGGGTGGGGCAGGGGCGGGAGAGAGAAGGGAAAGGGGTCGGTCATTGCTCTCTGGCAATGGTTTCCGGCGGGCGCGGGCGCTGGCACAGCCGCAAGGGGGTGTGGGGGGGCAGGGGGCGGGGGCGTCGACGCGGAGAACGCCGCCGCCTCGCCTCGCCTCTCCACGCCACGCCGCACCAGTGGCGCCCTGGGAATCGCTCCGGCCAGATACAGCACACAGATTACGGCGCGCCCTACCCTTCCACCCTCAGCTCCACGAAAACACACAGCAGTCCTCACGCACCCGCGTCCTCTTATCACCCTCCCTTTTATAGATGGCTTAAGCAAAGTATTTGATTGGGAAACTGTTCACGTTGGAAATTCATTCAACTGCAGGCACATCAGTTAGTGTCAGAATCACCGCAACGAACACTACAATGCATTACAAAATGGAAATTTGTTTTTGTTTTTTTTCAGTTTACTAAGAGAGATTATACTACAGTTAAAGTATCACTCGTTTCTTCCATAATACATCTCATAATACATAAGTTAATACTTTGGGTAACGAAACAATTTTACTAGCTGAACATACGATTCTTATCAATAACATATTATTTGTCAGTGATTAGATGATTGCAAATATAAGATAATATGAAAACATAATAAAATTAAGAGTAAGTTCTCGGGTGGTTGAACCATGTTAATGAAGAACTACGGTATTTGTAAATCAAGATAATATCTGTAATAATTAATTTGTTTTTCCATGAGTTTACAAGTATATGAAGTAGTTGGTCAATAGTATGTAAGTAAGTTAAACTGATTTATATATTTAACAATATAAATATTTTTTAAAATGAACGTACTGCCGTTCCATGATCATTAACTATCTAATTAAAAATTATTAGATCAGACCCACGTGCACTTCTATGAATATTTCGAAATTTATAATTTGTATTTACATGTGCTATTTGTTAAAGTATGTAGACCGTGGATTGTGATTCTAAGCATTTACTTTCTCTTATGTGGCTAAACTAAGATGCTTTTAAGCAATTTCAATGCTAATTAATGTCTTACTCTTAATTCAGCGCAACGAGTTTCTCAATCTTGAGAATTCTACTGCTTTTTGGTTTGCTTCAGAAGAGAAAACAGCCTACAAACGCGTGGAAAGGACATTAATACAGAAATGATGCGATGAGGGGCTGGGAAGGGTCAGAAACGATGAGATGCCGGCACCACTAGCAGATTACTACGCTCCGTGAAGTCACGGAGGTTAAGCGAATTCGAGTCCTCGCGGGTTCGTAGATGGATGACCGTCTAGGAATCTCGGGATCTAACGGCTCCGAGACCCTAGCCGAAGGGATAAGATGCACTGACTTGCGACGTGACGAGACTTGGCAATGAAAATAACGGAGGAATGAAAATAACGGAACTCCAATACAGGCGTTCAATCCCCCAAAACGGGTTCAGAGACGTGTTGCGTCAACAAAGTCGAAAAAAAGAAAAAAAGAAAAAAAAAAAAAAGAAAAAAAGAGCGATAAAAATGTAGGCTTGAATGGGGCGCGGGAAAGCCGCTACTCACCGCGGGGCACGACTGCTTCGCGATGAGGTTGCAGTCGCTGAGGAGGACGTCGGTGCCGTTGCGGCGCACCGTGACGTTGATCTGCGGGCAGAAGCCCGACGTCTTGGTGAGGCACCACTCGCCGCACGACGCCCACTGGCAGTTGCTGGCCATGACGGTGGCCACCGTCTGGCACATGACCGGCACGGGCTCCAGCCCCGAGCGGAAGGCGCGGTGCGACGGGATGTAGATGGCCACCGTCAGGTACACCAGCGCCACGCAGCTCATCACCATGGTGAACTGGCACACGCAGATGCCGCCGCAGATGCGCCGGTTCTGCTCCGGGATCAGCCGCTGCTTCGCGTATTTGCGCCCCATCGTCACAGTCGATTGTCACGGTCGCACCAGTGGGTCGCTGGAATTCTTGGCAGAGGTGGTTGTGTGTGTGTGATGAGACACTAAAGGAGGGTGAATTTTTTTACTAGGGATTCCATTCGCACAGATGTCACTTGTTGGGGATTGATGGTGTATTTAGGCCGGCGAATTTTTATCTTTTAATAATAGTTTTAGTTTTGATACATGGAAACCATAGACTGCCTTCGTTGTGACTATGAATTCATGAATAAATATATACTTGACAAATTTTTAAAAACCTATAAAACCAGCGTAAGATTCACCGGTGCCAAATGAAGTTTCGTAAGTCACTGTGATTGAAACAAATGCTCATCATGTGTATAACACTTCATATTAGGAATTGGAAAATTAGACGGAAAAATTCAACTGTTCTTTAAAATACTTTATTCGTTTATTTGAAGGCCTCTTACTATACGCTTCTAGAGTACCTACGCCGCAAATAAATGTTGTCATGTAAAATTTGCCGGTGCATTATTGACTTAAATATTTCTGTCGTACAGTTGATTGCATTAGTGACCTTGATGTAGTGGAAAAGAAAAGACATTGGCCCAACCACCATTTGATTACCTCGATATAATGTTCAGCACGACCACCTAAAAACGCTGGTTATTTTCCTCGAAACTATTCGGACACAAATATAGATAGTAGAGTCCAATATAGGACCGTTTTCTTGGCATATTGATTTTTTATAGTCCGTAGAGAGTAAGTGTACAGATTACAGTTGAATACTCTATTCTCGTAATTTCGCAGGCTTTTCCATCTTCAGCTTGGATTACGATAGAAGTGTTTGCAGCGGATTACGTTTTGAATTTTCTACAGAATCTTTTCGTCATGACGGAAATTTAAACTAAGCATTCGGTGCGAGTATACTGACGCCTTGAGCTTCTCGTTTGGGAAGTTTCTTTAGGCCTTTAGTGGATCACCAGTGCGTCTTCGTACCGGAGGAAGCTCTCTTCATTGGAGTGCAGGATGGGCGCTGGGCGCGCTGGAGGGGCCCACAGCGCGCGCAGCAACCACGTGGAGGCACGGCCGCCGCATGGCCCCGCGCTTCTGCTCGCCTTCCTCCTGCAAACACGCGCACGCACACACGTCAGGGAATTTCATATTGGTTATAGACAGGGTGGGCTAAAAATCACTACTCGTTAATGGGAATTATTTTTATTCGTTTTTTATGCTCATCATTGATTCAAATTGTTTTACCGGGAGCGATGGCTCAGTGCATCAACTGATGTCACTACAGTGGCTCTGACCTGGAGGTCCTAGGTTCGAGTGCCGACGGCGACAGGATTTTCGACACTAGCTTTTCAGATCGAGTTCAGTCGCTATCTGGAGGAGAATTCTAGCGGCCGGCTACTCTGATCGGTAGTTTTCCGTGGTTTCTCCTATCAACGCCAGGCGAATGCCGGAGCAGTACCCTACTAAACGGGCCACGGACCGCTCGCGATCTTTCCTTCCTCTTCCTTGTCATATCCTTACCTCTTACACACACACACACACACACACACACTCACACTTACAGTAACAAGCACTTCACTACCACACATGCCGGGAGACCGGTCGGGAACTTAGAGCTTGTCCCGGTTGGGGCGGTGCCCCGCTGGTGGGAGATACCTGGTTGGGGAAAACTCCGCTAGTCGACGGGAGGTTGGCACCGAATCTCGCCATCCAGTGGGAGAAGAGCACCGCCACTGCCGCCGCCGCCCGATAAAAAACATGCACCACACTATTACTATGACGTCAGTAGTTGACGCGCCCGGAATCCCTAAGCAATCAATCAAAATTATCAATGGCTGTTCTTAGGTCCTCAATTGCGGTAGGATTTGAAGTCTATACCGTGTATTTAATCAATCCCCAAAATGAAAACTCCATGGGAGTGAAATCTGGGGATGGGGGAGGCATTTCTATTGTCCCTTGCAAGATATTAACGCATACCACCTTTGTAACATCTTTGAACAAAAAAATCTGCTTTCGATAACATATCGACATCATAGACACGGAACGTATGCAAGCAAATCTCTAACTGAACATCTATTATTTAGCAATACACACTAATATGTCTGTGAGTAACCAATTATCATAATGTATGAGCGTGACAAGTGGAAAATTGATTTCATGTGAGATTAAAAGTAGAAGTAATGATGGATAGTGACTTTTGGCCCACCTGGTACACAACATGCAAACAAAAATGGCGTGTGGTTTCGACAGCCATTTTTCCAAGTGTTGGCGTCGCGTCCCGTATGTGCTGCTGGCGGCCGCTGAAACTTCGGCGAGTCGCCGCATCGCGTCGAGCGATGTCTGTTTCTATTCTAACATGGCATTCGACTTCAATTAGTGCTGGCAACTGAGCGATCTGTCATTTTGGAGCACAGCAGCCCACCGTCCGTGAGGGCGGCGGCGCGGAAAAACATCCGCACCTTTTCCCCTACTCAGAGGGCGGCAGCGGAGCGGCAGGGAGGGCAGCTGGCGGGCATCGAGTGGTAGACTTGAGACGTTACACGCTTCGAGGTCCGCTCCGGTGGTTATGGAGTCGTAACAATCAAGGAATGGCGCACGGAGTCGCGCAGAGGCGACATATTTTTGATTGATGTGTGGTGGATTTTTGATTGATTAGTAATTCTAGGCGCGTTAACGGCTATGGTCATTAGTCTCGTAAGTGTAGTTCATGCTTTTTGCGCGGGAAATGTCTGTGTTTTTCCAATTGTTCCAATTGTAAGTGCTGGTTCTGAACTGCGGCGGCACAGCGTGCGCTAAATTCTCGTAATGCTACACCCTCTTGATCGGGAGCGGTAGCTCAGTGCATCAACTGATGTCACTGCAGCGCCTCTGACCGGGAGGTCCTAGGTTCCCACTCCCCACGGCGGCAGGATTTTCGACACTAGCTTTTCAGCTAGGTCGAATTCAGTCGCTGTCTGGAGGAGAATTCTAGCGGCCGGCAGCTTTGATCGGTAGTTTTCCGTGGTTTCTCCGATCAACACCAGGCGAATACCGGAGAAGCACTCTACCAAACGGGCCACGGACCGCGCGCGATTTGCCCTTCCTCTTCCTTGTCCTATCCTCGCCCCTTACTCTCACACACTTACACTAACATGCACTACACTACCACATATTCCGGGAGACCGGTCGGGAGCTTAGAGCTTGTCCCGGCTGGGGCGGTGCCCCGCTGGTGGGAGAGTCTTGGTTAGGAGTAAACCCCACTAGCCGACGGTAGGTCGGCGCCGGATCTGGCCATCCAGCGGAGGAAGATCACCGCCATCTCCCGAAAAAAACATTCACTACACTAACGGGACTAATGACCACAGTAGTTGACGCGCCTGGAAACACGAAAAAAATCAATCAATCAATACACCCTCTTGATTCGGATTTATTCTACGAGTTCAAACCAGACTGAAGCAACACCGAACAGAGTGGGTGCGCAGGGGATGTAGAGTTAGCAACACACTTTAATGCCACTGTTGAGAGCAAATTTCATACAGCGTGATCAAGTGATCGGTTAGCGTTCGATATACTCGTAAGACCCTCGCCAATTCTGATAGAATAGCATATCGGCTATCACTTTGATTTTGAGTTTGTGCATGTGCAGATGTCCAATAGTGGGTCAATAGTGATCACGCACCTTGCTTCACGTTGTGCAACGTCAGGATTTTCAATCAGTTTTCGCCCTAGTCGTTGTTGATACAAAGTTATATTTAATTCGACACTAAAACTACAAAATTTTAGAGTGAAAAATACAATTGTTAAACACTTTATTAATATTTGATTGTATTCAGATGGTTCATTTGTTGACTAGTCTTTTGCTATTCGTTGTACACACATGCTATCAGTTCTACGAAATCGTCGACATGTAACTCCCATCCCAACTGCAATTATCACTATCCGAACCGTAATGCAGCCTTGTTTTGTTATCTTACGCGCCATTTTCTGCATTTCGTCTTGATGGAGATGCCTGTCAATTGATATTATGTTCCACAAATAACGTATTGAAACGATAGCACGAGTACAATTTGACTCGGATTATAATCAACGACTAGAATGCATGGATTAACGTTTCAGCATGTTACGAAAAACGAATGAAAATGAGAGTGGATTGAGGGTTTTGATACGACGTATCAATAATAATCGGCCCAACAAAGGGGCGAAACTCGAATTCTATATTTAGTAGCCCTGTGACTGCTTACGGAATATGCGCCTGTACGTGTAGGGAAGTCATTAAGTATTTTGCGGCTGGACATCGCGCCGAGCGGTTCGCATCTGACGGGTCGGCGTGCGCCCTTATCGGCATCCGCACGGAAACAGGCCGGTTTCCGACGCGTGTTACCCGCAGGGCCGCTTCGACCGCCGCGCCGGAGGTGTCTGTCCGCGCCCCGCCCAGCCCCGCCCCGCCCCCTCTGCCGAGCACCTGCTCCGCCCTCGCGCCGCCCCTACTACACCATTCGCAGTTGGACACATTCTTTTCTTGGAACACAGTCCGATTCAGATGATAGGGCCCTGCTACATTGTGGACAGTTAAGTTAGATTGTGAAAAATATAGGGTATTGCATTATACGCTTCCACGAAAGGTGTTCGATGTACGGGAGTGACCATAGTAAAGGTTTGCATTATGTACTTGGATGACAATATACCATACGTTTGCCGGTATCGATTTTTTGTCTTTATTGTTGACCTTTGAAAGCGTCACAATGTGCATCGCCATTGCATGTATCAAACCTCATGGTCGTCAAATAAAAAAGTTGTTAACGGTGAACAATAACAAAAAGCTATTAATTGTTATTGCCAGTGAGCAGGTTGCCTCCTGACAGTTCGAGTACTTGCCAAACATCCGTGTTGTATGAATAGCCTCGCCGGTAGGGGAACGATCGAAAAATATGTGCGACGTCCAGTTTGTTCACCACGTATTAATTGATAAAAGGTGATCGACTTCCGAAGTGCCTTAGATAGTTCTCACATTTATTCGGAACCGCCAGCAATGCTGTCTGCAGTAGCAGCTTCTGTTAATGCCTCAAAGTGTCCGTTCAGTTCGTGTAGTTGTACATTAGGAATAGTTTTCACAGGCGATTTACATTATTCCAATGTTATCTGAAAAGTGATATACAAGAAATTATATAAATAATGAAGGAAAGCAAATGAGAAATGAATGGGTGTGAATTATATTATCAAACTGATGTAAATGAACAGGCCTTAAATAACAAATTTTAAAGAGCCCACAATGTTTACTTTCATCACGCGTTTAATTAAATTCGTAAAGATAAAAATGTAACACCATTGTAAAGCATATAAATATTATTTGTTCAAAAATAAGTTTTAAACTGTACTTTTACTGCATTCTAGTTACAAAAATACTCGTAATTCGTTATAATGTGAACATTCTCCAGTTTGGCGGAATGGCAAGATTATTAGGGAGTGAAACTGCTGAAGTTGTTTTTAAAAAATGTAAATTATTTCTACGTGATAATCACCGAACACGCCCTCATATTGGTTTGACATCAATGTGCGTCCAAAAAATTGCTCACAAACATAGAATATCGATCATTTGCTGTATCTTGGAGCATCTACTGTCTTTTAGCTTTGCAAGAAAAGTGGTCATTTGGTGTGTGTGTGTGTGTGTGTGTGTGTGTGTGTGTGTGTGTGTGTGTGTGTGTGTGTATGTGAGAGCGTGAGTGAGTGAGTGTGCGCCTGGAACTCGAAGTGTTAATAATGATATTAATAATATTAATAACAAAATATTACATGTAATTTAGTTATTGTATGATAGGAAGACAGATATGAGGTTGTAATTAAATAAATATTACAATATTAGTTTTCTGTTCCCTGTACTTAATCTTTAAAAATAATCATATATTCATTTCAGTATTTCATAATACTATATCCGCGTTCTAACTACATCCGCGTTCTAACTTTTGTGTTAATTATTGTGTGAAGACAATGTTTATTTCATCTTAGGTCGTAGGGTTACAAAAAAACAATAATCATATTTCAGCACTACGACACTTTTTCAGCGATTCTCTACTGATAATTCTGATTATATATTTAAAATAGCTTGAAATGGGTTTTCAATTCCGTTACAGGCGTAAATGTACCCAAAATGTTAAGCGTTGTCATCCTTAAAAAAATCCTCACCTTGTGTTATGAACCCATGGTCTTGTAAACACAATAGATATTGTTATTTCTTCCCCTTCTGCTCCTTATTGTGGCAATCCACCTCCCTTCACCATATGGGTTTCGTTTCCTTGAATTGAACGTACATTTATGGCAAACTTCTATGGTTTTTAACCCAACCTCAGTGCTAACAATTTTACACACTGTCTTCTCTCTGTATTACCTATCAATAAGTGTTTCAGGATTCAGATAGTTATGGCAAGTTAGTAGAATCCCTTGTTAGAGCACCAAATCCAAGATAGGGAAAAGTATCTCGCTGGCCGATACGCAAGTGTGGTTCCCTAACGCTTCTTATATAGTCAGATTTTTTACAGAACGAATTTTATGCACCGTTCATAAAATGTTTAATAGAAAGTTTCATATAAGAATGTGTTGTATGCGGCCAATTTTTTCATAAAATGTCTCTCGTCTGGGGAATACTGTGTACTAACGTTTCTGTTTCGTCCCCCCGTCTTTGCAATACAAAGAGTTGTTGACAATACACACGTGAGGGAACTTCTGATATTCATCTGGAAGTGCTCGAGCACTCCCATCCAACGTCTGTCGTCATTTCAATGCTCGTTTAGTTTATTCTTTATGAGGAAACTAACCAAACCTACGTCTGGACACAAATATTGCGCGGTCGTTAGAGCATTACGACTTTCTGTCCAGTTGTGTTGCTCTCCGCGCTATTCGCAAATGCAGTAGATTGCTACGTAAAACTATTGGTTAAAACTTAGATATGTATTTTATATTTGTTTAAATATACGATTTTTTGTGTGTGAAAAATTGATTTTATAAAATTTACATTTGATGAAACGCGTTATAAAATAATTTTACAGAAAATATCCCCGAATACAACAGGCATAAATAAACGAGAGTCATCAGTGAATGTTATCAACATTTTTTCATAATGTTGCATCGCTGCGTCGTGTGTGTTTCTCCGGAATGACCGATGATTCCGACTCCGCGTCTGCCACGTTGCCTGGTTTCCGTGACCCTGCGTCCGGCGCGCCGTTTCCGGCCCCACCCACTCACTCGCGCGAGGGTGGGCGTGGGCGAGGGCGCGGGCGCGCGTGAACCTGTGGCGTGCACACCGCCCGCACGCCCGCACGCCCGCACGCCCACCCGCCCGTCTGTGGTGTCTGTACGGCCCTCTAATTGCGGCTATTCCGAGCGCCAAGCGAAAGCTGGGTAGCCTTGTGCAAGGGTCGTGTACGGAGGCATCATACTTTTTTGTTCACAATTTTTTCTTCATGGAAATTTGAGTTTGCAGACTCGTTGACGTTGAACGGTTTGTTTAAGAATTATGGGTTGCTGGTAATGGTTACTTTGAGACGGGATCGCGGCGAGATTGCATTTTGTAGCTAATGTCCAACTGGGCGGTAATACAAATAGTGTAGAAAATATAATTTCTGATTTGAATTTTGATAAGTTCTTTTGAGTGTGTCACCTTGGCAAGTGAAGGTGAATTACAGTTTTAAAGAAAAACCCATCTTTTACTGTGATCACTTTTTGTTATTGCTTTACTGATTTTTTCTTGTTTTTGTGTTTCTTTTTCTACTAACATACATTTAAATATTAACCTTATGATGAACATTTGTATGTTACAGGTAAGGAACAGCAGATTCTGCCTGAACGATATACGCTATCAATTAAGTTCCAATTCCATTGTTATTTGCAATACATTTTTTGCACATGTTATTGATGTTATTGCCGAAGAGAAGTATTGCCAGGACTGCATTCCCAGGTATTCATAAAATGAAGTTCTCTTTTGCTCACTTTCACACACTGAAATATTAAAGAACGTTACTGACCCAATGCCACAACGTGAAATCTATAGTGATTATATTATATGAAGTGCCGATAGTGTATATTTTTTTGCTTCAAATACTGTAAAAGATTACCCAAAGGCCAACGATATCTGTGACGAAAATGTATTTATTTCAACGTCGTTAAAATGAAAATACAACAGATTTCCTATCCTCGGAAGAGGTGCACATTATAACCATATTTCTCTATTGTCGAGTATAAAAATATTGTTTTAAGTCAAATGTATTTAGAATATTTTGTAAAAATTATGTAAAATATTATTTGTACGTTCTTGCTTCATATCTGGACGTGAACAGAAAAAAAGCATTTCTACCTGGGGCTAGAATTGAAAATACACGTTAATTGCTTTCCTATGTTTGAAGAAAAATCATGAAAGAAATTTTATAAGACGCAGCAAATGAAATATTCTCTTTTAATTAACTGTCACCGGTCGATTTTCAGAAGGAATGAAAAGTGAACCCACGCAATGTTATTTACTTTTAAAATCAATATTTGTTGGTCTGACATTCGTTTCCGGTAGGATGGGGAAAGGAAAGGGTTTCCACCTTTCTTCTTTCAGTGCAATGATCCCAGACAATTCAATTAATTTCAGCGAAGAAAATTAATTTTTAATCTTTAAATCTTATTAATTATTTTGTGTGATATACAAGGAAATGTCATTCTCTGTTTATCCTCGAACGTGATTCATGCAGTGGTATTAGATTTTTTTGCCAAAAAGCGAAGAAATTTTTACAAAAAATTGAGGAAGTACGTATGTCTACTTTTGGCGGTGAAAGTCGAGGAATTGATGTTGTATGCTCATGTTCGTTACTCAATTATGTGAAATGTTCTTATGAAAACGAATAAGTCAAATTTCTATATCGGCTACCTTGGAAGCGTCAATGGAAATTTAGTGTTTGAATTTGTGGACTTGTTTAAGAAGCAACCTGTGATTCAAGTAAAAATAACACTCTGACGCACTGCAGACTCTTGTTTATCTTTTTGCAAAACTACACAAAGGTCTGGGTGATTTTTGTGTAAACAGGGTAACAATTGTTTGCCAAATTCATATCATTTACCACTTTTGTGCAGATACAAATTGAAGCAAGTTGTTTGAAACACTTTTAAGTTTGTTTTTAAAATAAAAGCGAGTCTTGTCATTTAATGGTGATGTTTATGGATTTGTTTTATGGTAAAATTGTTCTAGTAACATCAAAAGGCGTTGCTTGAAAGATCGTATATGGAGGAACGAATAAAATAATAATAATAATGATAATAATAATAATAACACTAATAAATTATTTACACGTGTCCACTATATTAAACTTTTTATTAATTTCGTTTCTTCTTCGGGCTAATTTCTTGAACTGATTTGTATAACTGATATATCTAAGCGATGTGAAACTAAATAATTATAAATAAAGGGAACGATACAAGGAGAATTTCCCGGTAACTACTTCAAAGGGTCTCTTCAGCTGGGTACACAATCGGAGCGGAACTTTAACCCTGCAAAGAAAGATAGATGGGTGTAAATTAGGACCTGGGTGAGTTTTAACGGTTTTATTTTGAAAGCAGATCGCATGTGTTAAGTACGTTATCTTAGATTAGATCACTTCGTTTTTAGAAGATCCTGTGCTGTAAAAATACAAAATATTGTAGATATTTTAAGAGGGATTAAAAGGAGGGACACTCTTGAATGTAGGTTTTCAATAGGGCTTGAAAAGGTGAAGGTGTCGGAGTTGTTTTCTTTATAAAAAAAAGATAATTGCGTGTTATTTTGAAGGTTCGGATTTGAAACGAAAATATCTCGAAAAACTATCGCTTACGTTCTCCATTCGCGAATTCCGTGTGTTCTGACGCGGATACGGGTAATTTGCAGAGTGAAAGCGCGCACTATAGGTTTCGAATTTGAAGCTGCGAAGGCGATCAACGTAGCGGGATGCACGAAATGGACAGCAGTTTGGGTGGAGGGCTTAATGAACCTTTCACAGATGGCTGCACTGACGCAGGACAGCTCAATTTTCTGGATAATCAACTTGCGGCGTTAACGACAAAAATGTTACAAAAGCTGGAATGGGGACGAACTCAGGCTGCGATGTCGCTGACAGCTTTTCCGTTGCTCGTGCAGCGTGACTGGCTGCAGTTCAGGGGCTCGAGTCTCGATGGTGACGGATTTTCGTTACTAGATACAAAGATAGGTGAACTGATCGATTGTTTTCCGCGATTTCTCCGATCAATACTAGGCGAATGCTGCAACAGGATCCTTCGAGGCGGGACGGCCCAATTCTTGACGGGCAAATGCAGAGAGTGCTTTCATAAGTTCCTTTTTCCATCTTCTATTCTTTTGCTCTCCATTTGATATGTCACCTTTATTATTTTTATCGCCCCTTTTTTCTTCCTCTCTATGCTGAACGCCCACTCATGTCTTTCCGTGCATAGCAACTCATGACGAACGGAATGGGTGACTTGGGGGGGGGGTTATGGAGTCTGCGCATATTGCGTATTATGTTCATGACGTTGCAACCTTGGGGTAGAGACCGTCTAACTATGTTCGTTGTGCGAACCTCGACAAATTCTGACTACTGCGTCTACGTACTCCGTGCCCCAATATACTGCCTTTGACCTCGGCCTCTTCTAGACAGGCATTCGGGAGCTAACTCCTCTTTCGATCAATTGGCTCGAACTAAATCTTTGACTGAGCTCCTGGATGAGTGGAAGGGGGGACCACGACGGAGCAACGCTTTGTCATCTCCCCACTGTATCTCCGTGTCAACCCTGACAGCCCAGAGGGATATCCCCTTGTTAGACGCCAGGATGAATGGGGAGCACGGAGAGAAACAATATTCATCGTATGGAACCTAACTCGCCCCTTTAACTCCCTTCCGGAAGGAAGAGGTGTTTCGAACGTACCATTGATTGAAATAGATTTTTTCTTCAAGAAAGGGTCAAATGGAAGAAACCACGTTCTCTCTTCAAGGACTGCGTCGAGGAAGGAAAGAAAAAATTAAAAGTGTGATGCAGTCGGTTTTGCGCGAGCCATTGAGGATTTATTCGGGAAGCTACATGCGGTGGTGGAACAATGGAATGGGACTCTTTGGAGCGATCATCGACGAGCAAATCGAGAACATTGTAAACATAGAGCAAATTACCGGCCTCCTAGCGGAGGTGACTACTCACTCTATTTTCAAACTTTGTACGGGAGTAGTCAGTCATGGCTGTTTTCAAACAGAAACCGAGGAGGAACCTCAATCTTTTTTTAAAAGTCAGGGTGTCTTGCGGTTTACAGGATTAAGAAGGAGCGTGGAATAGATCGTAACTTTTACTCTGATTCTAACGTTTAATCACATATTCCTGCTAGAAATGATTTTTTGTATTTTATAAACTTCGCATGTGGCAGTATTTACCTAATACTTTGCGTTGTTTTAAATGCCAAGGATCCATGGCAGAAAGGTTGGTATGCAGAAAGCGCGCCAAATCAATGCACGAAACAGGCCCCATGTCTACACCACCGTACTGTATAAACTGCGAAGGAGACCATAGGGCCAACTCAAGAGATGCCCTGTCTTTGTGAAGTAGAGGGATATGCAGAGCAAAAGAGTCACAGAGGATGTGCCCTTCCGCGAGGGCACACGCCATTACCTTCCGAGAAACCCAGATCTTTTATGGTACTTGTCAAGTGTAGTGACCAACGGCTGAACTTTACCTGCTGCGTGGCACACCTTGCCAGGAGTCTCCTGTGCATTTCCCTGAGGAGACACCCCAGCAAGGCGGAAAAATAGTTCCCACCAATTATTGATTGATTAGTGATTCCCGGCGCTTCAAGTACTAGGGCCATTAGTCCCGTAAGCGTAGTGATTTTTTTCTCGGGAGGCGGCGGTGTTCTTCCCCGCTGGATCGCGAGATCCGGTGTCGACCTAACGTCGGCTAGCAGGGTTTTACCCAACCATCTCCCACCAACGTGGCACCGCCTCAGCCGGGATTAGCTCTAAGCTCCCGACCGGTCTACCGGCATGTGTTGTAGTGTAGTGCGTGTTAGTGTAAACATATTTAAGAGAAAAGGACAGGGAAGGATCGGGGAGGGACAGGGAGGAAAGGACAGGATAGGAAAGATCGCGCGCGATCCGTGACCCGTTTGTGAGAGTACTGCTCCGGCAATCGCCTGGTATTGATCGAAAAAAAAACACGGAAAACTACCGATCAGAGCAGCCGGACGCTAGAATGCTCCTCCAGACACCTGGAAATTTCCACTTAATACAAGAAATAGACAAAGAAAGTTACTTGATCATCGAAGTCCACCCAAGCTTTCTACTTGTACTCAAAGCGTCACGAAGGTTGTTGTCAGTTGCCCATCCATCCCGAACTAGGTTCCAACTGGCCGATCTTCTGCCAAGCTACGACCATCACTCAGATTCCCTAGACACTCTGAGCGAAATTTTGAGAAATTCGAGCAGTGCCCAGGAGGGCTCTTTTTGGGTGGAAACCGGGGAAGACGCTCGACCCTTTGGGGAACGGTGGAATGGTAAGAAGTTAAAGAAAAAACGAAATTGTTACACAGAATGTGGCTCTCCTAACATGTAATCTAAATGGTTTTTGCTCCCGACGGAACGATCCAAAGCTGATTTTTTCCGTTACGTACGTTTCGTAATTGTCGGCCTATGCGCTCAAGGCGGAGTTGCGGCATTGGTTCACAACTCGTTATTTTCTAGTTACTTATTCAGACCCGCCTTCAAACAGTGTATCTCTTATTTCTCAAGCTGTATGCCGTATTGAAATATTTATGTCCCTCCACGACAGATTGTGTCGTGGTTGAATTTGAACTGTTGAAGGGCAGTCAGCGCTAAGATGGGCAGTAGAACGGCACCAGCACTACTCAATCTTTATACAATCGTGGAAAATCGAATTGAATACAGAAGTTGTGGAACGAAGGCGAGAAGAGACATTTGAGGAAGTATTCATCGTGGAACACATACGTCTCCTCCATCAATTGCCATGCGTCACCACGTCTGGCATGGATGAAGATACACCAACTGAAAGGATATTCATCACCAAACTCAGTGCCAGGTCTGCTTAAGAATAGAGATACGATTACATCTTGCGATGCAATTGGAAAGGAACTGACCGCTCACTAAGGATTGGTTTGGTTGGTTGTGATTCCGGGCGTTAACAGCTTAGGCCATTAGTCCCGTAAGTGTAGTGCATGTTTTCCCTCGGGAGATGACTGTGATCTTCCCCCGCTGGATGGCGAGATCCGGCGCTGACCTACCGCCGGCTAGCAGGGTTTCCCCGTAACCAGGACTCTCCGACCAACAGGGCACCACTCCAGCCGGAACAAGCTCTGAGCTCCCGACTGGTCTCCCAGATTATGTGGAAGTGTAGTGCATGTTAGTGTAAGTGTGTGTGTGTGTATGTGTGTGTTTGTGTGTGTGTAAGGGGAAAGGATAGGACAAGGGAGAGGAAGGAAAGAAGAAGGAAAGAAGTCCGTGGCTCGTTTGTTAGGGTACTGCTCCGGCACTGGTGTTGATCGGAGAAATCACGGAAAACTATCGATCAGAGCAGCCGGCCATTAGAATTCTCCTCCAGACAGTGACTGAATTTCTACCTAGCTGAAAGGCTAGTGTCGAAAGTCCTGTCGCCGTCAGGACTCGAACCTAGGACCTCCCGGTCAGAGGCGCTGCTGTGTCATCAGCTGATGCACAACTATCGCTCCCGGTCTCACTAAGGAAAAATGTCGAGTTTGGTGAACTAAGCTCCAGACTTTCTTTTCGTTAAAGAACGAATGGCCAGTTGTTGGGATGCTGATATCCGCAGCGATTTTCTTTCCTGAACAAAATAGTGGAACTGTAGACATGCATCTCCGCTCCGCGATTCATTCCGCCGGTCAAGAAAAGAATCGACAAAGAGAGTGTGCCGGAAGGGCTTGTAACCTTTGAGGCAGGCGGCATGTAATTCTATGAGATGCTAGGGCGACCGGGCAACCGACTCCTTTAATGAGTGATAGAACATCTCCGCGCAAAGTTGTCGCCAATGCATCACCTTGAACGAACAAGACAGGGTCTGCCGGAGGAAATGCCTGTTTTTCAAAAAGAATATAATCAAATATCTACTTACGCATATTAATGTGTAATTATTTGAAGTTCGGTGTATAATAGAAATCAATAGTAATGTTTTTGCTACGAAAATAAATGTAAATTCTTAATCTGGGCCTGAGTATAGTTACATAAAAAATTAAACAACCTTGCTAAAAATAATGTACACCCCGTTCATGTTAATAGTACTGTTAGTAAAAACGTGATGTCGCGGTCTTGTGTCCCCACTGTATGATTAAAAACGTTAATTGCACTTGTGCGTTTACATACTAAAATACAGTGCAGTTGTTCGTTTAGTGTCATTTTTATTTTGCTGTCCTTTTTTTATTTTTATACTCTACTACTTTCTAAGTAATATCGTGTATCTTAGATCCCTGAAGTGCGCCACATGAATGGTCGAAACGTTGGCACTTGAAGAATAAATGGATATTTTATTGACCTTCGCCCGGTACACGCTAATTCATCATCTGCTTTTCCTTATTTGCCCCGGGAGGGCGGCGCGGACTGCATCGAGTTATACACGCACGGTGATGGAACCTCAACCCCCGCGCCGACGCCCGAGGCCGCCGCCTGCCAGACACCCTCTGTGGGGAGCGGGGAGGGGCCCGCAGTCCCAGAGTGATTAGCGAGGTCGTGCCACGAAAAGGACAGTCGATACGCGAACTCCCAGTGGGTCGCTAAGACATAATCAGAGCAAGATATGATAGTCTTAGATCAAAATTTTATTTTTAAGATTGCGCATCGCAAAATGTTCCTGGATAGTTTCCTTGCTCGCAAGATTTAATATATGTGTGAAAATTATCATCGTATTCTCTTTTATGTGTTCTGCATATTACTGCGAATGTACTCCCTCAAAATCAATAATCCATTTGAAGGCTTTTACAGACCGGCGCGGCAGATCCGCAGCGAGTGCGGCGCGGAAAGTTCCGAGCTA
The DNA here is from genome assembly GCA_011170035.1 of Teleogryllus occipitalis. NCBI lineage: Eukaryota > Metazoa > Arthropoda > Insecta > Orthoptera > Gryllidae > Teleogryllus > Teleogryllus occipitalis. Next base: position 40,663 of record BLKR01014969.1, on the reverse strand, counting down.
GACGCGGCCGCGGAATTCACGGGACCGTTCACACTGGAGCGTCAATTATGAGTCAGCGGTTGGTGACGGTTGGCAAGGTCGCTCGACACAGAGGGGAGCGAAGAGTCCCGAACACGGGTGGACTTCCACGAAACTCGAACTGCAGCGGAAGAAACGCGTCTGGCTGCGTAACAAATTTCGCTGCCAATCCGTAGCCGCGACGCTCGCCTGCCGCGCAGGTCTGAAGGTGCTCATAAGGCAACTCGTGACGCGAAACGTCCGCTGCGGCCAATCCGCGTAGGCCGCGGATCTTCCGCGTCGGTCTGTGGGAGCCTTAATTCTTGAAAAGCTTTTCTCGATCTACAGTATGTGCAGAATAATTAAAAACCAGTCCTGCGGAAGGGGAGGCCAGCAAATTATTATATTCTGCATTAAAGAAAATGCATTTAAGACATATTTGAGTGTTAAAATGGTTTTCTGTGCTATATAACCTCATATGTCCCATTGGTACTTTTTTAAGAATTTGCTCTTGTCCTCTGATGGGCGTGGTGATGCCATTGGATGCAGCAAATCAATGAAGTGGAGCGGTGCTCATAGCAATAAAGTTTGGTAAACTTTCCCGTGAATGTTACATCCATTAGGCATGTAAAATATTTCTTTCAAAACACAAAAGTCAACATTTTAATTGAACTGAAGTCAAAGAGTGGTTTTTCTACTTGTGATATCGCCAAAAGTTTCCGAATTTTTGCGAGAAGTTAAAATCTCAAGAGGATGCTCACTATTTTTTTCTGAAATGGATTACCTGCTAAAAATTACCAGATTTTTTGTCAGTTTGGTAGATATAACGTATCTGGAGATGTTCCCTTGAATGAGCGTGGGATCTGTGGTACCGGTCAATGCAGGTCCTGATAATAAGAATGGAGTTGCGGTAGACGTCTGAGGCATTGGGTGGAAATGGGAGAAGCTGGACGAAGACGCGCGACGAAGCGTGACTACTGATTCGAATCGGGACACTGAAAGATGAAGGAAGGCGCAGGGCGGAGAAGATTGAAACGGAGCAATGAGGCGCCGTGCCGGCGTAGAGGGACAAGGCGATTTCCTTGAGCCCAGCGCTGCGATGGGGCGTGTGGGCGAGGGCGGGAGAAAAGGGGCGAGGAACGCGGTGCCCTCGTTAAACCGCTTCGGCCGCTTGCTTTTATATCGGTGGGCGGTCGGACGAGCGCAACAGACGGCTGGCGGGGGCGGGCCAGTCTCCGCCGGCGTGGCGCCGCAGTGACCTCGGTTGCAGGGTGACCTTCTGGTCTCCCGAAGGGTCTTGCATAAGCACCTCAGTTGGGCTGGCGGCTTCACAAACAAATGAGTTTATTTTCAGCGCCAAGCTTTAGTTTGCCTTTGATTTTTGCTGTGCGTGGGTTCCTTTTCCACCAAACCCTATACACTCTCCTCCAAAATGTCGACAATTGGACGTTTTGACATTAATTAAGGAATTATAATTCGATGACGACCTCGGCCATATTCCGAGAATGCCCTTTCGGTGTGAGGTATTCAAATGCATTACGTCTCCTGTTCATTCGTCGGAGAGCTCTCCAAAAACTTGCTCAGGAACAGGTGGAACGTTTCGGCCTGTGCTGATCTCACAAAGTACTCCGTAAATTGCGGCGCCCTCGTTACAGTTCTTTCATCGCATGGCGTGTCCGCGGGCGAGAGGAGAGGAGACGAGAGGAGAGGGTGACTGCACGTATCTCGCTGCTCACGTATTCATGTATGCAGGGTGGACCGTAAAGGGTTGGTAACGCCTGCTGCCCCCTCCCTTTCCCGCCCCCCTTCCCGTCTCGTCCCCTCGTCTGCCGAAGCAACAGCGCCGCCTGGGGCATCGCGTGCCGGCGGGAGCCGGTTCACGGCGGTTACGTCCCTCCGCGCCACCCCCTCCCCGCCCCGCCCCGCCCACGAAAGCACTCGCTGGCCCCTATACGCACCGCAGGCCAAGGTAAAGGCGAGGCGCGGGGCACTTCTGCTCTTTCCATTGTTTGTCACAGGGGAGGCTTTCTCCCCATCCATATTACGGAAAGTATTTTCACCCATTATCACGTATGCCTCCCAAAATGAAGCATCTGGCAATTACACTACTGGGAAAATATATTGATCTAATAGTTTTGTTGTTGAACGCGACTCCGGACACTAGTGCATTGTTGTTCATTTCCTCCTATTTCCTTCTATTTTCGCTACCACCTTCTCCACGGTTGTTATTCGTTTTGAAAGAAACACAATTTTGATTATGCTCAAACCTACCTGGAGGAAAACAAATCTTGTAAAAATCAGATGTGACTTGCCTCACCAGAGCGTGAAACTGATATTTTTTCTGATACTTCATTTATATTTAATTTTATTGGTAATTATGTATAATTTAATAATTGTGTATGTTGTTATCTCAATATAAATTCATTTATTCTCCTGTCAGATGAAAATGAATCCTCAAGCACAATTTAAACATCTTCCAATATTCATGCGTTTTCTAAATTGTTTCTATGATAATGCGTTTATTTGATTTTAGTTGAATTCTTTAAAACAATTCACTTGCTTCTCATATCTTGATTATGTTTACATCGTGCGTTTTCAAATTATGAAGACTTTTCATTCAGAATATCCAGGAACTGATTCGCGGTAGTGTTTCTATCAATGAAGCAAATATCATGACGCAACCTCTACCTTGTTACTCCTGCACTAACCTTTGCCAACTTTTTAGTGTTAAACGATTCTCTGTATTCACGCCAATGGCAATCTTCACGATTATCTGGTGATAAATTGCTTCATTGAATTCCGTTTCAGACTGTCTGATGATAACTAACTACTATGTGCCCTATGTAATACTAAGATGCAGTGTTGATTTGAGCCACTAGACACTGTCATTAACGAATGACAAACAGTGCCCCAATACGATTTTTGGAAAAGTGTCTATCAGTCGTTAGATTTGTGTGTTTATCGAGCACACACAAATATGTTAGCTGTCCGAGATGAGTTAAAAAAAAATAATTAAACAATTTAGTTAATATCAAGATAAATTTATTTGCATTGGCATGAAACATCCATGAGGGTTACGATAAACACTTCAAGCAAAAATTAATGCCGTGTTCACTTATGTCTAAAACACAGGAGAACGTAACGAGTAAAATTGTCAGAAAAGTAATATTGTATATACCTGTTGTTACTACCCTTCTGAAGATTTTGTCATCCAGTATATTCAATTTAATTGTTACTCTAGGACTGAATTAATTCCAGAGAGTTATCTTAAATAATGTGTGGTGGATTAAATGTCCGAAATCACAGTAATCACGTAGGAAATCGTAAGGAAAGGCCTGAATAACTATTGCAATAAAATTTGTTGCTGATAATGACAAGGGGCTACGCAGATTTCGGGAAATTTTGTTTGAAACTATTAAAATACTGAGGCGAGTATACTTTGCCTTAGAAAGGGTCACGTATAGACCTGGCCATTGGGATCTTGAAAATATTTCGATCTTGTGAAAGTCCATATTAATAATATAGAAATACTCGGAAGAAAAGCCCGGGGTTGCAATGTATTTTATATTGTACTTTTAAATAATCGCAATGCGAGTGTTTTGTATAAACACTAAATGGAAAAACGTTGATTTCCTTTCTGCAACCGCAATGTTTAATGTTCAACGTTCTCTCAATCTTGCTTCTGAATAAGTAGATAGAATGAAGTAGAACACAAAGAAGATCGAATAAAGAAGATTCAGAATTCAAAGGGCATAATTTGCGTTCAGTGTATACTTTGTTCCAAGCGCTTGAAAAGACACAACGAGAGCGCTATTTAATTCAATATTTTTAGATGAATATCTCTTGAGATATATATCGTACGGTTGTTGGAAATGTGGATAAGTTTATACTCTTTGCACGCCACTTCTGTACATGTACTTGTCTACAATGGAGTAAATGATTATTGTAATGAATCTCCAGTCATGACAGGAAACGATTGATATTCAATTTGAAAGAAACGACTTAATATTTGTTTGCTTAAGGTTAAAAAATATAAACGCTCATGGTTGGTGTTCACAATATTAATAAGTATATACAAAGAATATCGAACATAACGGGGAACTTAAAATATATGCAACCATATAATTTATGTTTCACCGATGCAGCAGAAGCCGTCTAGTCAATCATAAATCTACCAAAAGGTTTCGAATTCATGGTTATAATTAAGCCATAACTGTAATTAGAGTCTAATTCCAGATTATCTTGTAGAATCATTATTAATTCTACGAGATTATTCAATAAAATATTGAGTTGAATATAATGTCCACAATACATTCATGAAAAGAACAAGAGAGATTTCTTACAGAAAGAGAGTTGTTGTGTAGACCCACAAAAACTACACTGGCGTTTTCAAGTAGTGAATTCGCTGTGGTGCTCCATCCTAACAACTAAAAAGTCACATGGTTGAGCGCCGTATTATCATCCAGTTCTTGCCATTAAAATGTCACTGTCATCAGATGACCGAATATCTGTTTGCGTGGTTCACTTCCCCGCAAGGGGTTCCTTTCGAAGCGCCTTTGCGTCGTCGTACCGCGCGGGGGAGTCGGTTTCAAGTGGCTGCCTGCCGGCTGAAGCGGGCTCACCTGCGTCGGTCCGTCCGGACGTGCGCCGCGCCTGCCGCCGCTCCGCTCCTCTTCGCGCCGCGCTCCGCGTAGCTGTGCGGCGGTCGCTCGCAGCGGACCTTTAGTGCGTCTGGGTCGCCCGCCCCCGCCCACACCCCGCCCTGCCCCGTCGCGCCGCGCACCATTCGCGCGCATGCTCCGCGGAGCCGCCGCCCCCGCCCCAACCCCCGCCTCATTGACGGCGCCGCTCTTCGAAAAACCCAGCGCGTTCCTGGTGTTCGCGGTGATCAGACACGCTGATTATGGTGTGCAACTTGTAATTGGTGACAGCCGCTGAAGGCATCTACAAGTATTATGCTCATAAGGTGCCATTTGTTGGGATGTTGGGGTTTCTAGAATGAAATGAGAGACCGGTTAGAGTACACGAACTAGATAGCTAGGTCGAATTCAGTCGCTGCGTGGAGGAGAATTCTATCGGTAGTTTTCCGTTGTTTCTCCGAAAAACCCAGCGCGTTCCTGGTCTTCGCGGTGATCAGACACGCTGATTATGGTGTGCAACTTGTAATTGGTGACAGCCGCTGAAGGCATCTACAAGTATTATACTCGTAAGGTGCCATTTGTTGGGATGTCGGGGAGCGCGTTCCTGGTGTTCGCGGTGATCAGACACGCTGATTATGGTGTGCAACTTGTAATTGGTGATAGCCGCTGAAGGCATCTACAAGTATTATGCTCATAAGGTGCCATTTGTTGGGATGTCGGGGATTCTAAACTGGAATGAGAGACCGGTTGGGGTAAAGTAACTAGATAGCTAGTTCGAATTCAGCCACTGCCTGGAGGAGAATCCTATCGGTAGTTTTCCGTGGTTTCTCCGAAAAACGCAGCGCGTTCCTGGTGTTCGCGGTGATCAGACACGCTGATTATGGTGTGCAAGTTGTAATTGGTGACAGCCGCTGAAGGCATCTACAAGTCTTATACTCGTAAGGTGCCATTTGTTGGGATGTCGGGGATTCTAGAATGAAATGAGAGACCGGTTGGAGTACACGAACTAGATAGCTAGGTCGAATTCAGTCGCTGCGTGGAGGAGAATTCTATCGGTAGTTTTCCGTTGTTTCTCCGAAAAACCCAGCGCGTTCCTGGTGTTCGCGGTGATCAGACACGCTGATTATGGTGTGCAACTTGTAATTGGTGATAGCCGCTGAAGGCATCTACAAGTATTATGCTCATAAGGTGCCATTTGTTGGGATGTCGGGGATTCTAAAATGGAATGAGAGACCGGTTGGAGTACACGAACTAGATAGCTAGGTCGAATTCAGTCGCTGCGTGGAGGAGAATTCTATCGGTAGTTTTCCGTTGTTTCTCCGAAAAACCCAGCGCGTTCCTGGTGTTCGCGGTGATCAGACACGCTGATTATTGTGCGCAACTTGTAATTGGTGACAACCGCTGAAGACATCTAGAAATATTATACTCGTAAGGTGCCATTTGTTGGGATGTCGGAGATTCAAAAATGCAATGAGAGACCGGTTGGGATATAGTAACTAGACAGCTAGTTCGAATTCAGCCGCTGCCTGGAGGAGAATTCTATCGGTAATTTTCCGTGCCTTTTCCGAAAAACCCAGCGCGTTCCTGGTGTTCGCGGTGATCAGACATACTGATTATTGTGTGCCACTTGTAATTGGTGACAGCCGCTGAAGATATCTAGAAGTATTATGCTCATAAGGTGCCATTTGTTGGGATGTCGGGGTTTCCAAAATGGAATGACCGGTTGGGGTATAGTAACTAGATAGCTAGGTCGAATTCAGTCGCTGCTCGCAGGGGAATTCTATCGAGAGTTTTCCATGGTTTCTCCGATAATTCCAGGCGAATGCCGAAGCAGTGCCTTAAAAGCGGGTCGCACCACGCGCTTGATTATTCCTTCGTTTTTGCCCTCTCCTCTAATTTTTACTCCCTCTTACACTTTCATTCAATGCACTCTCACACATGTCCACACAGAGACTAGTGGGGTGCTTAGAGCTTGCCTAGCTACGGCGGTGCTTCGTTGGGGGAGATAAATAGAGAGAAACAGTTTGCAAACCGACATGTATGTCGGTGCTGGATATCACGTTTCAACGAGGGAGGTATACTGTCCCCTCCCGGGTTAAGACGAGTGCAATTTCGGAACCAATGACCTCCGTAGTTGGCGCAGATGAAGTCATTACTTACACAGGGAATAAAGAGCCAATTTGCAGGGGCAGATTAGTTCTCTCCCAGTTGAGTAGAGTTCTAGAATTATGTTTGGTCGATCGAAATAACTTTAAGAAGATGGGCGGCATTACCTTGATTTTGAGAAATGCTCAATTTATTATTTATAATTGTTCGGATTACTTTTATTGAGATGACTTGAGGTTGAAATCCAAATTCAAACATTACCCCACACTATTTGGTTAGGATTAAGGACATTACAAAGCCTATATTATATAATCTTCTAACCCATCCACTTCTGATATTTACTTTAGAGGGTCTGTACATCGCATTGAAGCCACAAGAAAGAGACCATATGGTACGGCGGAGGAAAAAAACCTGAAAGAGAAAATCCTGGTGCCTAGAGATATATTCCCTACTACACTCTTACTAAAATAATGAAAGCAAAGCGCGGACGTCACGCATTCTCCCCTTCCAAACTTCGAACCAAGTCGTGTACCTGAATAGAGACGACGTGATAGAACACCGCTCTTAACTCAGAATCTTCATCCACCACACAAATGCACTGTGCCGCGTGTACCTTGTTCTCTTGATTGCTCGCCTACGTCCCGCTCTGCTTACAACCAACCAACAATATTGCCCCAGTAACTCATTTCCTTTTGTCTGATACCCGAAATCTTTCCTAAAACGATTCTTAAAGGTTTCGTAAAGCGAGATTATTTTATCTTAATATATGCTAAGCAAGATTTACATTTCTGTGTCGGAAGTAATATGTTACTCTTCCCATTCATTTTCATCTCTAGGCTTAGGTGAAATTTAGAAGGATGTTGGTTCATTCTTCATCGCAGTAAACCACTCTAATTCTATTCCCATTTCAGTATTAAGGAAAATTTTGTGAAATGTTAAAACTTCGTAGCCGTCTTACTATTTGATATTTTATAATTTATATTTGTATTTGATAATTTAAGATACGCATTTGAAGAGAATTTTATTATCTTGAAAATTGTACATAGCCATGTTTGCACAAATATCAGTCGTTAAAAGTTATTTAGCAAAACCCAAAAAATTCCCAAAAATGTCGTGGCTTTTTGGCTACCATCCTTTTCCCGAGGTATTTCGAGTTCTTAGTAACACCAATATACACACAATAAAAAGAGTCTTCTACGTCACCTTTTGCAAGGTGGACCCTCTTATGGTTGTCAGTGTATAGTGGATGAGGGGAACTTTATTTCTTATACTTTCTGTATAAAATGTACTAAAGAAATGTACTTTTTATACCATTCGTAAGGAACTACCAACACAAAAGCCCGAAAGTGTCCCACTGCTCTAGTGAGGATTACCCCCCTCCCCCAGACATGCATCAAACTGATTTAAGACTAAAGAAGTTCGCAGATCATCGTTTAGAGAGAAAAGAGGCATGCGTTCAACGCATAGCCTAGGTGTACAGCAACGCACTTTACCTTTGTTCCTAACTCGGACAAGACGCATTTTAGGCTACTAAAAGCGAGTTTTTCTGTCTCCAGAGGGACACTGGGTTATGAACATTGATTTAAAAATCGCAGAATCATTGCATAGGTCCATGTCATCTATATGGTCGAAAATAAGTAAAACATTAGTTGGTTAAAAGTGGAATGAATTGCTAGTTAAAGGCACCAGTTTACTTTTATAAGATTCTGCTTGTACTTAAACTAGAAAAGGAAGCCACCTTGTCAGAGCTTAAAAGCAACACACACAGATTGTTATTGAATGAATGTCTCTTGTGTTGGAGGTACCAGTTATCGTAACATTTATAAATGTAGTTACGATCAGAGGAGATTACTGAATGCTTGCGTGACTCCTCGACAGTGAGGTGAGCACGGCATGAGGCTTCTGTTGCAAGTAGCTAATCATACTCCACGATGGTCTTCCGTCTCTCCAAGTTTCGTGACGATGAGTTACGAATGACACTTCGATTCAGCTGAAAAACAATTTTACACGCAAGTGCAGATTATATCCTTCAATATCTGTATCATATCCAATGCAAGCCGATCCGAACCAGTTGCAAGTAGCCATATGTATTAAGACCTCGTTCTTGCGTGTGTATTTCAATGAGATTCAGTTGATATATCCTTCCGTGTTCTTGTTGAAATACGTCCGAGTCATACGTATACTTCTGAGGTACAGTGTACCAAGCCAAATTTACCTTATTTGATCCGACCTTATTTGGAGAACAGTGTAAAAATGTTTGTTTTCTAAATGAAAGTGTACATGATATTTCAATTGTTTCTGAGTTTAATAGAACGGTCTATGGGAGACAATTCACAGACTCAAAGAGGAACAAAGAAATTGGAACAAGCTATAATATTCTTGTCAAATTTCCCTATTTTTACAGAGGAGAAATTTAAAGTTGTTTTTCTTCTGTGAATGAAAATACAGATATGATGCCATATTGACTGCTTCTAACGTCGCTTAAAAAGTTTTTTGGTCAGTGTTTTCAATACCTTCGGTAAGAGAAATCAAATTGGAAGAAGTGTAATAAAATATTCCATTTTGGCAAGAAATGAACCTAGTGGTATTTACCTCCGTGTTACCGATCTTTAATAATCAAAAATATTAATTTATGGAGACTCGAGAAAAATAAAATACACACACGCACACGCGCGCATACACGCGCACGCACAAAAACAATTGCCACTTTTAAACATTGTAATAATTTGTTTTATATTTATGGAAAATGTAACATTATGTACGTCCAAATTTTGTACCAAACTATAATAATTACAATATATTAATTTTAATGTAATATATATATATATATATATATATATATATATATATATATATATATATATATATATATATAATATGTAATAAAATCGGCATTTTACGTATCCGTAACACTAGGGTATCAAATTTGGTATATTGAGAGTGTTCCAGAAGAAAACGTCAATATTTTGGCAATTACAGTATCGGTTATTGTGAGAAAAATAGTTTATGTGCAAATATGTCCAGTTTGAAGAGTTTTGAGGTAGAGCCAATAGACTACAGTATATTGCATTTGGCATGCAATGGTGTCCTTTACTCTTGCCAGATTGAGAAACATCTTATTTGGTAAAAATGTCAATTGACCTTTGTGCATGATTTTTGTGACAGCGCTGCTGAAAAATAATAAAAAAGCAATCCGCGGTTTTCTATCTACAAAATTCTGGATCGTACAGTGTTTTCCATGGTGCTAACGAAACTTCATGTATGTGCTACGACACACTCGTCTTTCGATGAACTGCGCCTTATCTTTCGAGGAGCGCATCAACTAGTGGCGCGGCAGGAAAACATTATTCAAATTAGAGCCAGACAAAACGCTTCCATTATCGATCTTTCTCGCTGGCTTGCTTTTGCAGTTTCGTGGGCGAGTGCGCCTCTTATCTGCCCGTAAAATCTACACGCTGGTCTCTGAAAGGTATCGGAAGTATCGGTGCCGCTCATTCTCGATGTTCCCGGCAATAACGGTGGTGCGTGCTCTGACTGCAGTTTTTTGGTAGTTTGTGTATGTTTCGCTTGTGAGAAGTACCATGAGATCACTTACAAAGAAGAAAATAATGTTATACAGAATTTTAATTATTTGTAACAATAAAAATATTTAAAACAAGTTTTAAAATAATGCTGGCACAGTTTTAATTGAACAACTAAGCAGAGGTTTTTAATACGCTTTGTGCGATCGAATAATAATTCAGTTTTGAAGCATGCCGTGCTGGTTTTTTTTCGTAATTTTTAATTTTTGGTTCTTGTTAGTAATTGTGTACTAAAACAGCACGTACTTTACATATGTATTTTGGTGGCTTAAATTAACCTTAAAAATTAACTTAATTCTAAAACTAACTACTTAGGATAAGGGAGCCATGAAGCGCCTTACTTATTATCAAACTCTGACTGCATGTTCAAGAAAGCTTGAATTATTTAACGGGAATCTGGGATTTGAGCGAGGTTGAAATGGGATAGGTGGTCGTTTTGGTTGATGTATGAGTAGAATTTTCTGGAGATCTTGGTAATGAACGGGATGATGTACGGAATATTTAGTTCTTTGTGCAACTGAAGATTTGAAACGAACCATGGGGCTTGAGTAATTGCTCTGAGGTATTTGTTTTGAACTATTTGAATTTTGTTTAAATTGGTTCTTGACGCATTTAACCAGATGGGACACGCATAGGTCATACTAGGTCGTATATAATTTTTGTACAGGGCTATTGCGTTGTTTAGAGAGAGTTTGCTTTTGTGATTAATGAGTGGTTTTAGTTGAAGGATCTTTACTTTTGCTTGGTGTGTTTTTGCATTTATATGGTCTTTCCAGTGGAGCTTAGTATCCAGATTTAATCCTAGATATTTGATGTTTTGATTACGTGGAGTCCAGGGAATTGGTGAGTTATTAATTTGCAGAGGGAGGGGTGAACATTTGTCTGAGTGTGAAAATTTTTGCGTTAGATTTTTCGGCATTGAGTTTGAGTTTCCATTTTGAAGCCCATTCATCTATTTTGTCAAGATGTCTTTGAATCTTATTTCTTATGATATTGCATGAATAACTGGACCCGTATATGATGGTGTCATCTGCGAATTGCCCGATGTTTGTGTTGGGTGCTACTGGGATGTCAGCTACATAGATATTAGCCATACTGGTTTGTGCGCGTAATTTGGTAATTCCTTCCATTGAATGTGGAGTAAACTTGTGTTGCTAAAACAGCACGTACTTTCTCGCCCGTATTTTTACGCAAAATTACGCGAAATGTAGTCAATTTTTTGAAAAATTGTACATGATCTTATTTCAAAACCTTTCTTTAAGGAAGGGCTTTAATTAAAGGAAAGAAAATCTCCATCTTTAATATTTTAATTGAAGGAAGACCGAAAAAGGTTTGCACTTTTGCAATTTTCGAAGAATCAGGGTTTTAAACGAGCATGAGACCTGCCCTATTCTCTGAAACGCCCTTCACATTATCCAACAAGAAAAACAAATTAATCAAGAACGGTGGAGCCATTTTTTGAAAATTTGGTAAATGTCTCAGGGTCTTCATGTAAAATATCCCCTCCTCAAAAATTAAAATATCGGTTTGAAATTCAAGGGTCCGCGACGTCGGCCAGTTCTATTGGCGAATATCAATTTTCGAGAAAATCGGTTGAACGATTTAGCCGCTAGATTTGTTCACAAACAATTTGTGTTGCCGTCAATTTCACAACATTTGTGTTGCCGTCATTCGATTTTTCGCCATCAAGGATCCCCCAAAAGATGGATTCTGGCTTCACCACGTGTTAGTTGATTTCTTTTCTAAATTAAGCAACTGTATTTATCCATTTTTTCGTTTCCAGGGTCCGTCATTAAGAGTTTTCCTCCCAAATGTTCGCCGTTTTTTCGCGCAGCATTACATAACTTTCACTCTACTCCGTGGAGAGGAAGTAAAAATGCGTTTAAGAAGTTTAATAGAAATGCTCGAGCGATAAACAGTGTCAAAAGATTGGTGATGCCTCCAAGGTTTGCTACCATGTGCCGTTTCGTCCACCGACAAGGAGAGCGCACTCTTGTAACAGGCCCAGCATTGGTATCGTTCACGATAATGGCAGTGTCAGCACTAGCATTTTCGACATCGAAGGTCTCGGCGCTGGGTGACTTTGTGTTCAGTTCTGCTGCAAATAATACAATGTAGTATAAAGTAGAACCTATAAATAGCTCTCTTAAGATATTCTGCAAGTCTCATTGTTTCACGAACGCATGTTTGGCAAACATTGCATGAAGACGGCTTGTACCCACATCACACACATAGAATGCAAAATATACCCACGGAACAATCCAACCTAGTCTAGTATGTTGTCACTAGTCAGTACTAATTTCCAATTGCTTTCACACATACTCTAATTAAGCTACTTTCACCCGGAAGGTCAAGATGCTCTCAGGCAAACAACACGCTCTTGTCTCGCACGAGTAAAAAGTGCACTGATGTAGACGGCAAAAATTTCGAAATTATTTTGTATTTTCTAACCTGTACCACCTATGATAGGAAAACTAATGGCGCTACGATAGCACATACTAATTCGCATTATTTCTAAATTTACAATTTTCGAAAATTCAGAGTTAAAAGAAAATTATACCTGTGGCATTCTATTTAAGTGTCCCATGTTTTATCCATGGAAGAAAAAAAATAGATCCTCGGAAACCCCTCGGAGTAGGACACATGTTCATATAAATTTTTTACTTAGAATGGCAGATATTTTGACATACCATAAAATATCTTGGACATCTGTTTATCTGCAGTACTTTATTTTTAATTCATCGCTATAATATTACAGAAAATATGTTATTAGAAAAGAGTAATAGTTAAGACATTATACTCTTCCCTAATAAGTTGGAATTGATCGTGCTACATAACATTTTCTGAATACGTCTTGTGTTGACAGTTCGTGTCTTGATAATTGATTAACGAATCGTGATTTTTACGAAGTTTAAAAATTGCACTTGTTTCTTATTCAAAAGAAAACTTGACGTTTTGGGGGTGAAAAGTGTTTGAAAGAACAATATGGTTTTACTTGGAATAATTTAGATAACTCTGTTTATCGTAAATCTTCCGTAATACGTTGAAGTCACCTTTGAGATGATGATGATGCTGATAATAATAATAATAATAATAATAATAATAATGAATAATAGTAAAAACAAACTGTGTTTACAGGGAGAAAAATATTTATTGAACAAGAATCTCAAACATTATTTTTACAAAATTTACTTATTTCATTAAAAATTTGAGGTTTGCATCTTTAGCAAACCCTAATTATTTCAGTACGTTTAGAAACGCCATTTGACTATTTTTTTTCTTTCAAAAATGAGTTTTTGTAAGATAACAGGTACACATTTCTTTCGTCGTAGATTTTTTTCCTTTCATGGATGTTTATATTTACGCATGATCACAAAAATTATTTTATATCAGTTTAATAATTTCATTTTCATTTTACTTCGTTGTTAAGAAAACAAATATAACATCGAATTGTATATACATCATTCGTACATTAAATATATTTACAGAGAATCTATTTTTGGTGTGAAATCCTATGCTGCCAAATGCCTGTTTTTCTAAACAATTTTCTATATGTTGGTTTTGGAACTTGAAGTGCTTCTGTAACGGAAATTATAGTGAGAGGATTTCTAAGTGAATGGACAGTCTTACTATTTTCTCAGGGGAATTTTTAAACAAGTTCAATTCAAACACTTCTGTGGTCACGGGGTAAAAGTTCTTAAGTTAATTTTTGGCAAAATTGGGTTAAGTACTAAAACTACAAGTTAAGTATCTATATTTTACTTTAGTAAATCGACCGAATTCATGATGCTTTCTTTACGACAAAAAAGTGTTTGGATATATAGCGTAATCGACTTAATATAGCTTACGGCTCAATAATCTATCATTTGATTCCTCCAAACTATGATTTTTGACTTAAGAACAATTATACCCGTGGTCATAGAACTATTGATTCCTTTATAATTATAATTGGTTTTATATTTATATTTGTTCCAATTTCGAGGAATTGAAACAATTAAAATAAATACTTGTATGTACACTTTATATATTTTTGTACAAAAATGGTGAAGGCATGTTTTCCAAATAATGATGTATATTTTGCGCGACTGTAAAATAATATTTTAGTGCGCTTGATAATTACACTAATCGCAAACTATGTACAATATTATTTACAATTATTACGTTCTCTACCTTAGATTTACTTACAATGTAGTCTTTTAATGAAAATTTAAAAAAAAAGTTTATGCGAACAATTTCGAATGCTACTGCTAATTCAGTATAATAGAATGTCGACATTCGGAACATACCGATAACTATTTCTTTGTACAGATTCATACATTGTTTGCTTCTTACATTGATGCATTTCTGATAGAAATTATTGTTTTCAATAGACATCACATTTAGAGCGTAAACTACTTCAACAGAATTCTCGTATTCATATCCAACGTGATGACTAGTCAGAGACTACCCAATTAAGCTCCTCCACTACACATCGGAAGGTACTCGAGATCCAGGTAGACCCAGAAGAAGATGGAGAGACGACCTTCTTGGCGAATGAACAGGCCAATCGACCTAGACCTTGATGATAATGTTGCTGATAATGATGACTGTCCATCTGTCCAACTTCTCAGGATACAAAGATGGATTGACAGAGAGACAGAGATTGACTCTTCTTTGAACAGAATAGAACAGTTCATGGGTGACTGTACCTTGTTGGTACAATTCATAAATATCAACTCTTCGAGATTTGTCTCTGAAGAGTATGTTTCATTGACTGTGTAACATATTCGTGCATACTTGAGCGTTTGGGACCCGTTGGAAGAAAAGCGATGTGTGGTTGCCTTCCAAGATGCCGGCAGCCGTGGGCCTGGGCGAGCGGCACATGAGCCAGCTTGAGTGGCGCGCTTCCTCGACGCCTTCCATGGCGTCACCTGTGGGCCACTCGCTCCGCGCGGGGCGGGGCGGGACGGGGCCCGGGAGCGCACCTTCTTCCTTGGAGAGGTGCGGCGTAATGAGCAGCGGCGTGCGGGGGCGGGGCGCGGTCAGGAGCCCCTGGGCGCGGCGCGCGGGGGCAGCGGCGGAGGGCTTTCGGGCGGAGAGGAGCTGCCGCGCGCCGCCCCCGCCCCCGGCCCCGCCCCCGCCGCCCGCAGCGGGATGGACGGCAGTCGGACCGCCCCAGGCGGCAGCCGCGCGCCCCGCCTGCAACACCACACAAACACACACTTTTTTTTATTTTATTTAAGGTCGCATCAAGATTATTAGGTTATTAGCGACCGCTATTGGAGTTAACGTTATGGTAACTCTGAAGATGATGGTGATGATAAGGGGTGCGAGGACGAACACAAATACAACCATGCCCGAGGGGGGGGGACCGGTAGCGGCAGCTCAGTGCATCAACTGATGTCACTGCAGCGCCTCTAACCGGGAGGTCCTAGGTTCGAGTCCTGACGGCGGCAGGATTTTCGACATTAGCTTTTCAGCTAGGTCGAATTCAGCTGCTGTCTGGAGGAGAATTCTAGCGGCCGGCTGCTCTGATCGGCAGTTTTCCGTGGTTTCTCCGATCAACACCAGGCGAATGCTGGAGCAGTACCCTACCAAACGGACCGCGCGCGATCTGTCCTTCCTATTCCTTGTCCTATCCTCTCCCCTTACACACACACGTACACTATCATGCACTACACTACCGCATATTCCGAGAGACCGGTCGGGAGCTTAGAGCTTGTCCCGGCTGGGGCGGTGCCCCGCTGGTGGGAGAGTCCTGGTTAGGGGGAAACCCCACTAGCCGACGGTAGGTCGGCGCCGGATTTCGCCATCCAGCGGGGGAAGATCACTGCCATCTCCCGAGAAAAAAACATGCACTACACTAACGGGACTAATGACCGAAGTAGTTGTCGCGCCCGGAAACACGAAAAAACCAATCAATCAATCAATCAATCAACCGAGGGGGAACTCGAATCCGCAATCCTTCGGTCCTAGATTGCTACGGCACAACTGCCTTAGCGATCTCGGTCACAGGATCGGCCAAACGCACACTTTGCCTTTTTCTAAACAACATATTTAAGGTTGATTCGCCTTTCCTCGGGTAATTGCGTTCCTTATTCCGACCTCCATACCATCCGTTATTATCCATTGCTGTGCACACGGGATGGGTCACCTCTTTGGCATCGATGGGAGCTTTACTGAGGCACTCTGCGGGATCCAAGCAGCGGAGATGAGATTTTTAAGATCCGTTTTAGGAGTAACAAGAGGGAGAGAATAGAAAACGAATGCATCCGGAGGACTCTTGAAATCCACAACTTGAATAATAAAATTGAAGAATATAGGAAGAAATGGAAAGACCACCTAGTAAGAATGAACGATGAACGCATTCCAAAGCAAGTCCTGGACTACACACCCAGAAGAAAAAGGAATATCGGTAGACCCAGGAGAAGATGGATCGATCAATGAGTCGCAACGAACCAACCGGTCTAATGCTTGGGGGTGAAGAAGAAGAAAAAGACGACTCTGCGGGATCACTCCGCACAGGTTTCTCGTCTCATCTCACTTCCGTTTCCGGGAAAGCTTCTGCGGCCGACTTGGTGCTTTTAACCTTTTACGCGTAGGGAAAGCAGCTCCCGCATCAACGCGCTTTGTTCCAGTGTGCATTATGGCCTTGCGGTTGGCGCTTTGGAGCGTTCTGGTGCTGTAATTTAATAACGTCATCACCATTTGGAGATAAAAGTTACAAACACATGCTACCAAATAGCTCCAAAGAAACCTTGCGCGACCGACGATAATGGGCTCGCGCGCCTTGCGGCGAAGTGAATTCGGGTTGTAATCGGTGAACCCGCACCTTTATTCTGCGTAGGCTTATAAAGGATAAGTGTCTTTCTTATTGCAGGTGGTGGAAGGAGGGGAATGTTAGAGAAAGGGTTTAAAGGTGAGATATGATGCTTAGGAGAGCATCACCATGCCATAACGCACATGCAAGCATTCATACTCGAGGTGGGGACAAGGAATTTTTGGAACTCTGGAAATCAAGGCGCTCCCGCCTCAACGACCTTGGTTACACGGATCGACCACACACGCTCTTGCAATCTGTGGGCCGCCAGAAATTTCCAAAGGAAACAAGACTTACTAAAGCGAATTGTGGGATGAGGGCTTCTGAAATGCCGAATCTATTGTTTGGACCGGCCAGTCTTATTTTTCCTTCGAAGAAACCTCTAAAATGGATTTTGATCGACCATCAGTACTATAGCACTTACATGAACACCACTTACAACACCTTACCTATAATTTTCTTTCTTCTCATATTCCCACTCTTTTCTGCCTTTCCTTTTCTCCTCTCCCTCCTTTTATTCCTCCTACTCAAACTCCTTACTTCTGTTACATGCAAACACGCTGGTGCGATGGGATCGGGAATAAAATCATTTCAGTTGTTTTCTTAGCTTAAAATTTGTGATTAAGAAATAATTCTGCACAATATCCAAGAAAAGAACAGCGAGCCAAGACAAGTATTTTCTTAGATGTGTTGGTATGCCTTTTCTTGTTCGTGTTCGGGTCAATCATGCGGTGATTACATTCCTTGAGACAAATAATACGAGAAAACGCGTCATCTCCTCCTACATATATTTATTTTAAGTAATTTAATTCTAAAACATGAGTAATAATGATCTGGAATACGTTTTGATGGCCTAACTTTTCAATATTTTAAAAATCCGTTTTCAGCTGCAACATTACTCAACTTTCTCTATACTACGATTGCAGTATGCAAGAAAGTAAAAACTAGACGTTTGGTTGGAGATCTTTTATTTATGAACTTTATAATTAGAAATTATCACAATGGATGCTTTTAAATGTTTGTGGATCAATGTGGACAATGTCAATGTGGACAACTTTTAAATGTTTTAAACGGCGACTAAATGAAATTCGTAATACTCTAATGAATTTCGCTTGGGGTAAATTCCTGAAGTTTATTGGATTTATGTATGCAATCATTATTTCTTATATTCAAAAGCAGGCAGAAACAATACCACAGGCGTTATATAAATATCCGAATGGACAATTCTATGGATGTCTCTCAAAAGCAATATCATTACGAATGAATAAGCATATTGAAGATAATTGTCATCTGTTTCGTGCGGTAATTGCTACTGTACTTAAGTTCGACGCGAAGAACATTTATCAATGCTAAAATGATGTCGAATATGCATACACATACACAGTTACGCTTTAATTCAGATCTAATAGAAAGTAATCACTCATTTGTGATGAAATATATTGAAATATTATTAAAAATGAAAATAAATTCCAACCTAATTATGCCTTTCGATTCACAATTTATTCCGTAACTCGTGCGTATTGGTATTAAATGGAAATATTATTGCCCTGTTGCCCTTCTTTACAATTTCTTGCTTACCGTTCTTTCATACACTAATTCCCCTCTCTCCTTACAAATTTGGAGGAATGAATGCTCTGCATTAAAAAGTCATTCTCTTCCGGTCGTTATTTTGATTCAGCTCTTTATGCCTCTTCGTTTAGGTTATATGTTTACATTCACTTCTTTCCTGAATGATTTAGTAATGTGTGAAGTCATGTCTTTTATTATTGTAATTCATCATTACCACTTTAAAGTACTATAACTATGTATTGTGCTAATTGAACAACCACATTATAAAGCTTATTAAACTTTATTATGTAACTATTTTTATTTTCCCGTAATTTTGTGTTCTACGATCTTTCAAAGAAAAATCTTTGTATAAGAACAGTCATTTTACGTAAATTAATATTTATACAACAGGAACTAAAGCGGTGTTGCTCGGGCATTAATGTACGACTATGCACTATTAGACTGAAAGGAATTGAATGAAGTAAAATTGAAGTAATTTTATTTACATCCTGCGACGCCCCGCTCTGCCCCGCTCCGCCCCGCTCCGCCCCGCTCCGCCCCGCTCCGCCCCGCTCCGCCCCGCTCCGCCCCGCTCCGCCCCGCTCCGCCCCGCTCCGCCCCGCTCCGCCCCGCTCCGCCCCGCTCCGCCCCGCTCCGCCCCGCTCCGCCCCGCTCCGCTCCGCCCCGCCCGCCCCGCCCCCGCCGCTCCGCCCCGCTCCGCTCCGCCCGCTCCGCTCCGCCCGCTCCGCCCCGCTCCGCCCCGCTCCGCCCCCCCGCTCCGCCCCGCTCCGCCCCGCTCCGCCCCGCTCCCCCGCTCCGCCCCGCTCCGCCCCGCTCCGCCCCGCCGCGCTCCGCTCCGCCCCGCTCCGCCCCGCTCCGCCCCGCTCCGCCCCGCTCCGCCCCGCTCCGCCCCGCTCCGCCCCGCTCCGCCCCGCTCCGCCCCGCTCCGCCCCGCTCCGCTTTGCCACGCTCCATTCTGCCCCGCATCACCTGCCCTGTCAAGCACTTCCCGCCTCGGCCTGTCCCGCCCCACAGTTCGCGGAGAAAAAGTTCCATTAGCTTTCTGGGAAACCCATCACCGAACACACTAATTTGTCCCTGTAGTCGCGAGCGCTGGCTCGACCGAGGTCTTGTGGCTGAAGTTTGATTTATGAATTTCTTATTGACATGCCGCTGTAGGAAAATTTCAAATACCTCACTCGCGCCGAACCGATATTTGTTAAGGAAGGCCAGCGCAATTTCAGATACATATAGATAGTACATGAATAATACGTTTGTGCGTGTTTGCTCCCTGTAATCTTAGATATCAGTACTCACAAAATGAATAAACAAAAGAGACTCTCTTCTCTTAAATTTTATTAGTAGAAATTATTTGTATTATCCATCGAGAACATTATGAATCACGTGGAAAGTCATTTATTATCCAGATGAGTTTTATACAAGATTGTTTACAACATATGTTAGAAATTTCTAGAGTGTGTCGTAGATGTTTAGGTCGTAGATTATAAATTTTACCAATGAACATGTGGCAAATCTCGGGTTTAAGTTTATTAATTTAATGTAATTGGTTCAAATATATATAAAGTACTGTTATTTTCTTTCGTTCTATTTTACAGTACATTGCTACAGTAGATTAATTTTTTTACGCTCTGCTCCTGGCCTCTGGGGAGATTGCCATTTATTTATTTAACGTCAAAAAACAGTTCAAACTGCGTATGACGTGCTGTGGGGAAAAATGAATTGTGTGCACATTTTCAAAATTCTGTGATCCCTACACTAAGTCATATACTACTTAAAAAAAAGTATCAGTATCTCGCATCGCTACTGGCCTCTGGCGGAATATAGCATTAAGAACCAATCTGCTGTTCGCGACAGGCAAAAAATAATTATCGTGGTGCATCTACCACGATCATTATTATTTTATTATTTATTTTCCGCATTTGCATTGTAATAATCTTTTTCAAACTTTGCAACGCCATTGCGAAAATCCTGAAGAAGAACCTGTTAAAAAAATCATATCTATTTATTCAGTACCTTTTGTGGTATCGATGACGTTTCATGCCTTCGAATTCCCTTTTATTAGTATAGATTCGTAAATATGGGGCGGATTTTGATGACTTAAAACATCGCCAAAAATCAATAAAAAGATACTGAAATGTTTTTTAAATGCTCTAAAAGCAAAGAAAAATGACGTAAAAAATTGATCAAAACCGGTTCGGAAGAACAACTCAACCTGTTGGACACGTTATTGATGTAATTGAGGCTTCTTCTATTCGTTCAAGTGAACTGAACTTTCAATCTTTTGGTTTGGACTGTTGTTTACCAGGAAATCTTGTCTTTAGTTATTCCGAAATAGGATGAACCGCCAATGCTGCTGACAGATATCTCAGGAACCTTGAATTACATACTCACAATTGAATACTAAACATTAAAAGTTTTGAGCGAAGAATTTGAATAGCTTGTCATGTATAGGTACTTAGGAATTCCGTGGAGAACTTTTGTTGCATCTCGTTAATAGTATTTGAAGCAAGTACCTTAACAGGATAATAAAATCGCTGAAATCAGCGAAAGGGCATTAAAATGACGTAAAAGGTAAAAAATGAAATATTAGTCGAAATCGACGAAAAATGCAACAAAAAAATGACGTAAATAAATGGCTCATTACCTTTTGCCATAACATAAAATGAATTTCTATACTAAACTGCATTTTTCTAAAGTTGAAAAGATGACATTTCATTAAAAGGGCTCGCTCGTGGCACATAGCGAAGTCGCTAGCCTTTTACCACTGAGGTCCGGGTTCGATTCCCGTCGAATCTCATGTGAAACTTGTTCCAACAAAACGAGTTTGGCCGCTTCACAAGGGCTAGTCCAACCCCTTTCCTAATTCCTTCCCAATTCTGGCCGCTGGGTAGTGACGCAGGGGCGCGTGAAGTAAGAGGCGCGTACACGGAGATGCTACCCTCTTTGACAACTGACTAGACGAGACGAAACAAAAATACAGTGTCCTCTGGAATAAGAGGTATAGATAATGGAGAATTACTCCGCGCTCAACGCTCGACCAGGGCCGAAGAGACGCGTTGCGTCGATAAGTTGAATTAAGGGCGCAACGAATTAAAAAAGAAAATCCTCCTCTATTCACAAGATTTTAGTCTTTTGAAAAATTGAAATGATTGAAGGCGTTGCCATTGTGAACAACACTATTTCAATAAGAGCAGCTTTCGATGAAAAATAAATGCGTCAGTTGCACTCACCTGACGGGCACCGCCGGGGCGGAGTCACGGTGCGCGGGGGAGGGCGGGGGTCCGCCGTTGCACGCGGGCGGGTGGTGGCGGTGGCGGCGGTGCGGGGGCGGCGGCCCCGCCGCGCAGCCGTTGAGCGGCGGCAGCACGAGGCAGGGCGCGCGCAGGTAGCCGTTGGCGTCCACGGCCCAGGGCCGGCCGGCGGGCGGGGGCGGGGCGCGCGTCAGCGGCAGCGGCACGGGCGCCTCCTCGTCGCTGGCCGCCTCCGACGACGCCGTCGACGCCCCGGCCTCGCCGGCCTGCGCGGGCGCCGGCGCCGCGGCGGGCGGCCGCCACAGCTCCCCGCGCAGCGGCCGCGCGTTCCGACGCTTCCTGCGGGCGGCCAAGCTGGCTTTACACATGGCGAGCAATGTTATTTCGCAAGAAAAGTTGCCAGTGTAAACATTGCGGCAATAAATATTTCTGATGTTGGCAATATTTCTTGCTAGATATTCCGGTCGTAATGTAAACACGCGTGTTTCCGTCCTCGGAAAGGTATTGCCGGCTGTTGCTGGGACTAGAATTGGATTGAAGTCTGAGCTAGATAGTGCTGGAAGAAGCCAATGAAGGCCACGGTCAGATGCGCAGGAAGTACGGTTAAGGTAGTACATAGACGTATTATTTTGAATTGATATGCGTTTTTTCGTAAAATGGGTGTGTGAAAAAGGTTCAATAAAATAAATGAAGTCATAAATATTACAAATCCTCTATGGTTGATTATCAAATGGTTCAAATTTTGGTTTAGCTGTAGATGCTCCCTTATTATTAATTTTGTTACGTTAAAAATTATCAAGATTCCTAATCTAAGATTTTAAGATTAATCAACAGTAGGTAAAGGACATTTTGAAACTTTTTACCGAATTAATAATTACGCTTTTTATAAATAGAAAATTACTTAGAACCCACGTGAATCGTAGTCCACGAAAGATATTGAGGCTCCCGAACCGAATTTGCACAAGCCCCTTTTCCTTTCGTCTTAAAATAGTCACATGTTTTCACAAAACGTTTCTTTGTCTCTTCATTGAGCACAATACAATAACTGCGACCAGTCGAAAGGACATCTTTGAAAGTTCTATTTTATGTCGGAGTAATAATATAACCTCTTTTTATTAAACGCGCCATTTTAGAACCCACGTGGCAATCAAGCACCACGAAGAGAAATTCTCCCGAAACCGAAACGCACAAGCCCCTTTTCCTTTCGTCTTAAAATAGTCACATGTTTTCACAAAACGTTTCTTTGTCTCTTCATTGAGCACAATACAATAACTGCGACCACGACTCGCATCTTCTCCCTTCTATTAGCCATGTCGGAGTGAGATATAACCTCACTTAAGTTGACGCGCCATTTTCCTCTTGGCATCACCAAGCACGGCAAGAAAAGTTCTAATGTAAAACGATCGGCAATATCTTGTCGGAAAGATCTTCCTCCCAACTCTCTGGCAACATACTGCCCCCTCTTGTTCTTGCTAGTGTAAAGATGACCGCAAGAAACAGCAACAAATTGCTGAAAGATGTTGTGGAAACCTATTGCTAGTGTAAAGCCAGCATTACGTCACATCTTAAAAGTTGGGGCGTGTTTACATTACATTATGAAACGATGAAGGCTCCCACAGACCGGCGCGGTACATCCGCAGCGGGTGCGGCGCGGAAAGTTCCGAGCTAGACGCGGCCGCGGAATTCGCGGGACCGTTCACCCCGGAGCATCAATTATGAGCCAGTGTTTGGTGACGATTGGCAAGGTCGCTGGACCCAGAGGGGAGCGAAGAACTCCCGAACACGGGCGGACTTCCACGAAGCTCGAGCTGCAGCGGAAGAAACGCTGTCTTCGTTACAAATTTTGCTGCCGATTAAACGCTGCCAATCCGTTGCCGCAACGCTCGCCTGCCACCCAGGTCTGAAGGTGCTCATAAGGCAACACGTGACGCGAAACTTTCTCTACGCGAATCCGCGTGGGCTGCGGATCTTCCGCGTCGGTCTGTGGGAGCCTTAATGATGGGTATTAATACACGTGTGTAATATTATGATACGAGTGAGGAACGAGCGAGTATCGTAAACTTCACACGAGTGTATTAATACCCATTACATCGAGTTTCATACAGTACTTTATCTACGACATTTAGAAGTTAAACTTTTACATGGTATCGTTTCGTGGCAGTTCACGTTGAGGATTCAGCCAAGGCCACCTAGCGGGCAGGTACCGTACCTGCCGCAGATGGAGGGGCCTACGCAATCTCTGATTCACTAGACATTCTAAATTAAAGAATTGACCGGTTTTTTAAGGGCAATCACACGGCAGCAACATATGACACAAAATGATTTGCGTTCTGATCTTAACGTCAGTCAAATGTTCCCTCTACCACTATATTACTGCCCTAGTCAAATAGGATCAAAGTGAAATTACGATTCAATTTATTTTAAATAATATTTATCGTTAAAATACTAATAAAAATAGATATTAAAATTGACAAACATAGTAAATAATATTAAATGCAATTTTAATGTACACAATCGAACGAAACTTTTACTAGAACGATTCTCAATGATTAATTATGTGTGAATACTTGGTTTGTAAACTTCTCTCTGATTGGTCAAAAACCTGTATCGTAATGAAATCTTTATCGTAATGAGTACCATTATGTAACGAGTTGCAGCCCTCAAATGACAGAATTATACAATGGGAATAGAAAAAAATAGTTTTATACACTTTCCTTATATAAACTCGAATTATACCGTGCGTACAATAATACAGGCGTTGTTTTGTGTATGTAAACACTCCGTATTGTGATGTTTCTTTTAAACAGTGTCGCATTCACTAGGAGGTTTGTTAACGTGATTACTTATTGTAATTGAGTATTAAGTAATTAATTATTGTAATTTGAATTTTAAAGTATTATACGCTAACAGTGAGAAGGGGAGGAGGAAGGATCATTTCCCTCGTAAAGTTGCAGTTGTTAAAACTCTTCTGGGAAGATATCTATACAGAGATGCATATTGTTAAGAGACCGTCAATAAATAAAAAAATCCATTAGTGGAGTCAGTTTTGCATTGAGAGAAAACGAAACACATCAACATAAGAGAGTAGGGAAATGTGTGCGAAAAGCAAAGTTCTCTCTTGAAGACATCAGAAAATTAAAAAAAAAAAAAAAAAGCTCTGAAGAACAGAATAACTATGAATATAGTTGAGTATGGAGCACGTATTTTCCCAAGAAGTGTAGCAAGAATTCCCTGTGGAGAGAGCATAATATCACGGCGTCCCAGAAAAAAAACTAAATTAGTCCTGCAATGGCAAAGAAACGCGTCCATTGGCCACGAGGAAAAACGTGCCGAGTAAATACTGGAAGAAAGTCGGTTTTGGTGATTAATCGTGTGTTATTACATCTCACAAATGTTTCACATATGTTCGACGTCGATCTGGTGAGGCGTTCAAATTCGAATGTGTTCAACAAACTATTAAACATCCAACATCGGATATGGTGTGGAGCATTATGTCTTCCATGGATTCTGGGAGGTTGTATGTCATGAGGGATCAATAAAATAAGATCAATACAGAAAAGTTCTTAAAAAAAGAACTACTGTGAAAGGCAGTAACTTGGTTTAATGAAGATCCGTACGTATTTAAGCATGACGGCGCTCCCTGTCATCGGGTTAAAATCGTCAAAAAAATTCATCTTGAAAAAACAAAAAAAATAGCATACATCCATGGCCGAGAAACTGGCCTGACATGAAACCAAACTCCAAAACCTTTGGAGCTTCATTAAGAATAAGGTAAGAAAGAAGACACTTCAACCAAACATCAGTTAATTGAGGAAATCAATTCATTATAGCACACTAGCGTCGGGCTGACGCTTAAGTACATAAGAGTTGGGGGAAGCATGCCAAAAAGACTTAATTTCTTGATAAAAAATAAAGGATTCCATACTAAATATTAGTTTTTATGAATGTTCTTGAAAAATAAATTACTACGGCTATTACTTCGTAATTGTATTACACCTATTTAACTTAAATATATGTATTACGTATTGAATTTCAGAAATGTATGATTCAGTCATTGAAAATGTGTAAGATAGCTCGTAGGTTCATACACAGTTTAAAGTGTATTGTTGCTTGATAAATAAAACTTGCTTCAAAATTGAACACTGAGTCTAATAATTTGTAAAGATCTGTAATTGGAAGTTCACAGATCCGAAAAAATGTAAGAAATTAATATTTTTTGAGTGAAATGTCGATCATAATTATTATTTTAACATAGAAACAGTTTGTGCTATAATTTAGCGTGTGCCGTCAGTTTCTTTGTTTCAAGTCTGGAAAGGAATTCCAGCATTCAATTTCATAATAAAAGAGTGTACCGTTTTAACTACATTACATGGATTTATCATATGGATTGCAGATAAGGTGTAATTACTATATCTCCAAAAAGTAGTAGATATTGGGATAATGCAAAGAAAAACAAACCGGAATGATCTAAAAAACGAAAAGAAGTGAGCGTTTTTGAGAACAGCAAAATAAAATATTAAGCGACATAAAATATGAAGTCTGAAAGGAAAAGTACCTTCTTTACCTGTAGGAAAATAATGGGATATTCGACCTGAAATACAATTTTCAACAGTTCGTTGAAAGAAAACCGATGAAACGGGGAAATTTAAAACTTATCAATACACTATTACATCTGTGTCTACCCGGAAAGAAATGGTTATGTTATTGAAACGACTGTATTTTACTTTCTCCCATACAACGTACATAGTGTAGAGAAACTAATGTAATGCTGCAGCGAAAAACGGCAATTTTTCGACAGAAAAAATTGTATTCTATATTTCACGTTTTATGAATCCTTAATAACGAAAAATTGATTTACGACAAAACGTTGGAGCGTCCGTCTGTCAATCAGTCCGGCAGTCCGTCTCCCTGTCCAACTGCCTATCCACCCGTCTGTACGATCGTGTCTGTGAACAATGCGAGAGGCTAAAACATAAGCAGACATTTCACCAAAATTGAGATTCCCTGATCGATCTGCCTGATGTCGCGGCCATGTGAAGTTGAAATGGATATTTTAATTTTGGGGGAGACTTTATAGTCTCGACATTTTCAATTTTTTCTAAAAAATAAATTCAAATTTTTGGTTTAAACTTTTTTACCGGGTAGGGCAAAGAAGGTTTATAAAATAGCAAAGGTAAGATTTTCTTTCATTTTCTGTATTTTCGAAAATTTTAAAAGTTTAAAATTCTTTCGTTATCTTTCTACAATTACAGTACTGAAAATAGAGATTTTCGTAATGAAATATGTTCTTCAAAGTTGAATCTTTAAATAATGTCACGTATTTTTTTTTTTTGAAAATATGAGTCGCTTTTGCGTGATTATGCATGAAATATGGGCATTTAAAAATGTTTTCTAAAAAATGGCTACAATTAAAAAAAAATTTCATCGAATAGAACAAAGCACGGATATAAATATATCGCCGATATTACGTTCGGTAAACTCTCTGGAATTTCCATATTCGAACATTGAAAGTAGGTATTTTTCTTCTGAATGAAAATTGTTCTTGAAAATTAGATCTTTAAATGAGGTCATGTATAACTTTTTCAATACATAATGTCTGGCGTAATATTGCGTAAAATGAAGGCAATTTTAAAAAGAAGACTTACTCAAAAGCGGTCTTACACGCTTTCTGTAAAACTTTTGTATGAATAGTATTAATTGCCCTGAATAACACTACAAACGTAATTTTTATATATTTTTTTGATTTTTCAAAAAATATTCATTTGTAATATTTACATTACGTCGTTAATATTTACATTATTCAATTTGTGAATACAAGTGTTTTAAATGTTTTCTTATGAAATTCTACGAAAGCGCAACATTTTTCTGTGCAAATGAATTCAAAATTGAGCATTTTCAGAAACCCTCGAACATTTTAAAAAATTGAAACATTTTCTCGTGAGAGGAGCACCGCCCGAGCCGGGGCAAGCTCTAAGCTCCCGTCTGGACTCACGTCATGTGTGGTAGTGTAGTGCATGTTAGTGTGTGTGTGTGTGTGTGTGTGTGTGTGTGTGTGTGTGTGTGTAAGTATGGAGAGAGGATAGGGAAAGGAAGAAGAAGGAAAGATCGCGCTCGGTCCGTGGCCCGTTTGATAGGGCACTGCTACAGCATTCGCTTGGTATTCATGGGAGAGCAGCGGTAAATTGCCGATCAGAGCAGCCGACCGCTGGAATTCTTCTCCAGATATTCACTGAATTCGCCCTATCTAGTTCGAAAGAGTCGAAAATGCTACTACCGACGGGAGTCGAATCCTAGGACCTCTCGGTCAGAGTCAATCTTTTAGATGCCGAATGGTAGCGGCTGGGAAGAGGGTGGAGCAATACCGGAAAGTAGCCTAGAATAAATAAATAATAAACCGAACTAATGAGGGAAAGTTTGTGCCATTCTGTAGCACAACCAGTTTTATTTTTAAATTCTTCAGCAGTTCAACATTCAAAGCATGCTTGCTTAATCGAAAATGTGATTGATGGATTTTTGATTTTTTAAAATTTGTGTTTTATTTTGGCGATGTGTTCAAATAATTAGCGATCTAATGAGTCCAAAAATTATTCTAAAAATAGATAATTATTTTATAAAAATCTTTACTTTCCTTGTAAATGCTGGCATCCTTGTGATCAGCAAGTTTCCTGTTAAAAACTGACCACTTGGCCTCGGCTCTTTACTCTTTTATTCCTAGGCCAACCCGAGTTTTCCATGTAGTTGATGTGTCGTTCAAATCACTAGCAATACGAACTTCCGCGGGTAGATACGTGTGCATTTATATTTCAGTTGTTAGCCTGTCATTTGACATATGTGTTACAGTAAGAGTTTCTATTGCATCTTTCTGAACTTTTCTTGTCTGAAATTTTTCTTATCGTCTTGTGAACGATAATTATTAAGTTCTGTGTGCGCGGAGCTGCACCGAAAGTTCGACATTTCGACCACGAAATTCCTTCGACATCACTGAACAGTACGTGATGTTTCATGCTTTGGGTTGACAATTGATAATACGGTACAGGTAAATATTGGGTGTGTGATTACGATGAAGAAACAAAGCAAATGTTCACAATTGGAAGACGTCATCTTCCCGGCGGTGAACATTTTGGCGATTTCACAGCAACATGTTAATGCTATCTATGCCATCTACAATTCGGCATTAAATAAGCTGTTAAAAAATAAAACACTATTCACTTTCCAGATTTCACTTGTCTTGTAGTAATGATATTGCGACTGTTGAGAAGTCTGGGAGAAAATGTAAGGCGCAAAAGGCCTAATATATAGAAGACCATAGATTAGTTGATTCACTTTGGTAAAACACCTACAAACTCCAAGTTGATTATGAGGAACTTGCTCTAGAAAAACATCACCGTCCATACCATGTATTCGACCTTCTTGAGAATTAGGTGTTTTAAATTAAAATTACTGATGAAAAGGCGGTATTTGTTTCTACAAAAATCGCAATAATTTTTAAACACCCCGCATCCATAGCCCTTCTTACAGCATTGTTCCAACAATGGAAAACCTTCTTTGTCTGAAAGCCTTAGTGGTGGTGGAAATTAGGCTAATGAAGAATCTACTTTTCGAAAAGACATTATGGGACATAGTGGAGCACAAGTCGCATAAGAGGGCAGCGCAAACATGTGCGAAACCGGGCACTCACCATCGCCTGCGCAGCATGAGGATGTTGCAGGGCACGCCCAGCACGACCACGGGCACGGCGAGCATCCACAGGCCCAGGGAGTGGCCGGCGGGCGGCCGCGCGCGCTTCACCCGCAGCCAGGCGTCCTCGCCCGACGCGCCCGCGCCCGCGTGCTCCTCCTGGGGCACGCCCACCTCCGCGTCCCACCACAGCGTCACCAGCCGCGCCTCCAGCTGCGCACACGCCCACGCCCACGCCCACGCCCACGCCCTCATTCAACTGCGCAGAGGCAATGCCGCTCCCGGGCGCAGTGCGGGCGAATGTTACCAAAATATCGATACATCGATGTTTCGATACATCGCCGAAGGGTCTTCGATGTCGATGAAAACATCGATATATAATTATAGACTAATAAAAGTGCTATTTTTTATCCATTTTTAATTACAGTACGTAAAAGGGATATTTTTTTTGTTTGGTTATCAGCATGTTAGTATTGTGTTAATAAAAATGATCGAATGTAAAGAATAAAATTAACAATAAGGAACATCGTGTTTCGCAATCGATTACGTGTGTCACTGTCGATCCAGTCAATGACACGCCTGGCGATAACATACATTTATAACACGAGCCGCAAACTTCCTCAGATTGGAGAGACGAAATGAGCTATGAGATAAAGAGGATGATGCAAAACAACGATATTGCTGCGGATCGCCGCTACTCTACAACGTGCTTAAACCCCTTTATTTAAAAATTTAAAAAAATCAATGTTTTTGCAACAAAATATCGATGTGAAGAAAACATCAAAAGCAAAATATCGATGTTAATATATCGATGTTTCTGGTGGAAAACATCGATGTTTTATGCCATCTCTAACCGGGAACCACAATTGGCCGGATGATTAGTATTTCCGGGCGCGTCAATGGGTAAGGTCATTAGTCCCGTAAGTGTAGAACATCTCGTTTCCTCGGGAGCTGGTGATGATCCTCCTCCCTCTGGAGATGAGATCCGGCGCCGACGGGCCCATCGGCTAACTCGGTCTTCCCCAATCAGGTATCGCCTCAGCCGGGAACAAGCTGCAAGCTCCCGACCGGTCTCCCGGAATGTGTGGTAGTGTAGTGCAGCCCGTGGCTCATTTGTTAGGGTATTTCTCCGACATTCGCCTGGTGTTGGAGGAGAAACCACGGAAAACTACCGATCAGAGCAGCTGGCTGCTTGAAATCTCCTCCAGACAGCGACTGAATACCAACCTAGCTATTTAGCTTGTGTCGAAAATGCTGACACCGTCGGAAACGAAACCCTAGGCGCTGAATTCTGACGTTGTCTTGAGAGTTCTAGCGACCGGATGATCTGATCGGTAGTGTTCCCTGATTTTTCCGAAAATTACTAGGGAAATGTGGGAGGAGTACCCCCCAAAACGGTCCACGGACCGCTCGCGATTTTTTTCCTCCTCATTCTTGACCCCTCCTCTACGTCACCTTCCATACACACACTCGCACTCTTCTGCACTACTCTACCACAAATGTGGAGAAACCAGTCGGGAGATAACAGCTTGTTCTGTCTGAGGAAATGTGTTTGGGGAGATACCTAGGGGACGAAAAGCCCTGCATATCAACGTGCAAGTCGACATCAAATATCACGCTCCAGATAAGGAGGAAGACTGTTCCTTTCTGAGATATATTATGCACCACACTTACGAGACAAATTACATTGTTGACGCTCTCCAGGAGTCAATACACGGCAATGACACACAGGAAACTTGGACAATGACACATAGGAGTTTTGCCTCATACAGTGGATACTCTCTGTGTGCGACAATGGGGAAATCCAAATCAACGATGGATTCTTTGGATGCTATTAATGAAGATGTGTTAAATAAGAATGGATCGATAGTATAACGGGAGAACACTTAGGAAACCGGACGCGAGTCCTCTTTTTTCCAGTAGGCTACCAGGTTTGCAATATTGCTGCTCTCCGAGTCACTATTTCTTGTGACGGAGGACACAAGCTAAATGTCATACATAAGAGCTGCCTTTTGATTGCTTTACGACCTGAGCCGCATCATTAATTCATAATATTTATTATTATTATTATTATTATTATTATTATTATTATTATTATTATTATTATTATTATTATTATTATTATTATTATATTATCGATATTAGTTCATCGCACGATGAATATTTCTGATTTGAAAAAACGATCCCATATACTTCGTTATATCTGGATTTAAGAATCCTCCGTGATGATTTCGTTTTACCCTAGGCAGTGAGGGGTGAAAGAGAATCGTAGGATTGCAAAAATGGATTGATAGTCTTCGCAAAAGAAACTATGTTCACATTCTATTTGGTGAGTGTTAAATTCTCTCTTTACGTCGTTTTGGTGCAGTCACGTCATAGTTTCATGAGTATTGAGGGTTTTATAAAAAAGAGCATTATCAAGAACGATAATGTTTTAACTCCTTTTTGGCGTCACCCATCGCAAAATATTTACGAATCACACGAATATGAATGTATTAAAATCTTTCCGCGTAGTTGACGTTGCTGTATGGAAGTCATGAGCGACTGCATTGAAATTGTTGGCCATTCGTAATGACATTTTTATTTGCTCGTCCATAAATTATAATAAAAATTAAAAATACTAATAATAATAATAGTGACTAATAATTTGAGTGAAAATTTATTGCCGAATCTTAATGTAAGGATTGGTTATTTAGGTTCCGGGAGCGTCAACTACTTTGATCATTAGTCCAGTGAGTTTAGAGCAAGTTAATTGCGGGAGGTGGCAGTAGACCGTGAGATCCTGTTTTGACTACTCGTCGGCGTGGGGGGTTTCTCACATTCCAGGTATCCCTCCAGCGGGGCACGTGTTCATCCGCGACAAGCTCTAAGCTTCGAACTCGTCCCCCTGCATGAAAGTGTACATGTATGTGTGTGTGTGTAAGGGGGAGGAGAAGAGAAGGACGGGACAGGAAGATCGAGCGTGGTTTGTGGTTTTTTAAAGTTCTGCTTGAGCAGATACTGGATATTATTCGGAGAAACCCTGGAAACTACCGACCGCAGCAGTCGGCTGCAATAATTCCCCTCGAGGGAGCGGCTGAATTCGATCTAGTTATCTACCTGTAAGTATCGAAAACCCGCTTCTGTCGGATTCGAATACTAGGACCTTCCTGTCTGAGTCGCTTGAGTGACAACAATTGTTGTCCTGAATTCACTCAGGCGGTGAAGTTTTAACGGAGGTTTTACGTTGCTACATAGTGTATAATTCTCTAATGCGTTCATTACTTTATGAAGAGCCCTACTAGTTCTACTTTAGGAAGAATCCTTAGAAAGTGAACTACAGCCCTGAAGAAGACCACGAGTAATGGTCGAAACGGTGTCACCTGGACAGTCCGTGGCATCTCAAGCGCGAAAGAAGGAGAGGGAACACAGACTCCAAAGGGGAGCTGCAACGTCCCTATAACTCCGACTTTTACGGTTCCCTATTGGAGTTTGCCTTCCCTCTGCCTGTTTCGCGTGTGACCTTGAGATGCCGTGTTACAAAACCTCGATTGATTGATTGATTTTTTCGTGTTTCCGGGCGCGTCAACTGCTTTGGTCATTACTCCCGTTAGTGTAGTGCATGCTTTTTTCTCGGGAGATGGCGGTGATCTTCCCCCGCTGGATGGCGAGATCCGGCGCCGACCTACCGTCGGCTAGCGGGGTTTCCCCCTAACCAGGACTCTCCCACCAGCGGGGCACCGCCCCAGCCGGAATAAGCTCTAAGCTCCCGACCGGTCTGCCGAAATATGTGGTAGTGTAGTGCATGTTAGTGTAAGTGTGTGTGTAAGGGGAGAGGATAGGACAAGGAAGAGGGAGGACAGATAGCGCGCGGTCCGTGACCCGTTTGTTAGGGTACTGCTCCGGCATTCGCCTGGTGTTGATCGGAGAAACCACGGAAAACGACCGATCAGAGCAGCCTGCCTCTAGAATTCTCTTCCAGACAGCGACTGAATTCGATCTAGCTGAAAAGCTAGTGTCGAAAATCCTGCCGCCGTGGGGAGTGTAACCTAGGACCTCCCGGTCAGAGGCGCTGCAGTGACATGAGTTGATGCACTGATCTACCGCTCCCGGTTGCAACAAAACCCCGAGAAGAATGCGTGGAGGCCGCGGGCGGGGCCCTCACCTCGTGGCCGAGCAGGTGGCGCGGCAGCGCGTGGCAGCAGCTGCGGGCGAGGGCGTCGCAGTGGTCGACGACGCTGCCGGTGGCCACGGCGGCCGAGGAGTGCGTGTGCGCCGAGCGCGCGGGCCGCAGCAGCAGCACGTACTGGAGGCGCGCGCCGGGGCAGCGCGCGGCGGCGGCGGCCGGCGCCCAGCACACCGACGTCCCGTTGCCGTCCACCTGCAGCGTCGCCCCTTTGACTTGCGGCGCCGCGCCTGCCAACACACCCACGTTAGAACAAACTCGCTTAACACGAATTTCGCCGTAACACGAACAAGGCTACGGTCCCGGCAAGGGATTACGGATACGGATTACGGCAAGGGATACGGATTTATAATACTCGGGTAACACGAATTTTTATAACACGAACTCCAATTATTTTGGTCCCTTGGAACTCGTGTTAGTCAGAGTTTACTGTATTTGTAAAGGATGTGCTAAATGATATAGATTATACAGCAAATTATGTACCTTTGATACTTATAATCAATTCGAACCTGTCGCATTTTATAAGCATTTATTTACTTCTATGAACACGAGGAAAAATTTAATGAACAAATTTGGAGCCGCTTTTGAGAAAATTATGAAAATGTTCTTGAGAGTTCATCTAAAGTAAACCTAAAAATTAACAGAGCCCATTCAAATTCGCAGGGCTTGAATCTGTCAGATGGATCGGAGCATGTTCATTTTTGGAAAATCCTGTTTACAGGGAAAATCAGCTTTAGGAGTAAGTCATGTTTACAGGCGTACTGGCAAACGTTTTGAAAATAAAAAATAAAAAAAAATTCGACACCAGGGACCGAACATTTACATTGATATTTTCCTAAAAATACGAATATTTATTTTTTGCAGCATTTTAAAGTTATATTTTGTCTAAACTACGTACATGAGAAAGTAAAAATGTACGCTTTTAGTGTTACACCGAAACTAATTGATGTGAATCCGGGCTCTGGATAAAAAAAATAACGCGTTTGTGGATGAAAGAGTTTAGTTTTTAACTTAGTTTTTTAACTGATTGCATAGGGGAGCTGGAAAGGTGCTCGGCTATCAAAATTTGCGACAGATCGTGTAAACGCGCCCGGCGTATTTAAGATATTTCAAGAAACTTGATACATTCTTATTTGAGAGCCCGAGAATTATCGTAAATGTGTGCAATACCAAGGCACACTTAGTGATTTGGAAGACAAAATTTCCACGCCGCGATTAGTAACGTACTATTATTAATCACATTCTTTACAAGAAAATTACATTAGTATACATAAATTTATGCATTGCCCGTCGCTTTCATTGTTTTCGTTGGAAAAATGGCTTTGGGATGCCTTGTTTTCAGCGGATGATGGCAGTGTTATTGCCGTGTTTGGTTAAGATCTGTGCCTACCTGCGCACGTGCGAATTTCTTCGGCCACCTGCATGTGGGCGGCGCCGCAGCTGGCGTTGGCGTTCGCGCCGGCAGGGCCGTCGTCTTGGGCGGCGCCAGAGGCCCCGGGGCGGGTGGGGGTGGGGTCTGGGCCGAGGGGGTCGCCCACTGTGCGGCCACGGCTGTGTCCGTCCACGCGGGGGCTCCGCGTCGGTAGCAGCAGCGTCTGCGGCGAGGGCGGAGGCGAGGGCTGTGGCGAGGGTTGTGGCGAGGGTTGTGGCGAGGGTTGTGGCGAGGGCTGAGGCGAGGGCTGAGGCGAGGGCTGAGGCGAGGGTTGTGGTGAGGGTTGTGGCGAGGGTTGAGGTAAGGGTTGTGGCGAGGGCTGTGGCGAGGGGCGCACCTCTGCGCTGAAGCGGTAGCGTGTGCCCGGGCGCAGGTTTTGCGCGTGGAAGGAAAGGGCGCCGCTCGTGTTGTGCTTCTCCTGCGTCTCCAGCACCGTCTGGTTCCTGCCTTCGGCCTAAAGGAAAGGTCAGATCAGTACACAAGTGACAGCAACGCCGCGCAGTGCGCTGTTTGAGAAGCCATTCGTAAACGCTTGGTCTTTGGCGCGACGAAACATTTGCTGAATGACCATCGGTATCTTTCGTTCTCACTCTTTATCTCTGCAGTTCGAGCCCAGCTCTCGTCGAGGCAACACCTCTCCGAGCGCTCCGCACGCTTAACCTTTCGCGTTCAGTAGTCACAGTCTAAGTTATAGTATCAGCTTATCAGTTGTAACCTAGGACGCGCGCAGTGATTAACCGCACCAGTTCTGGGCGGCCCACGGCCAAAAATGCTGCATTGCAGCATGAAACGGCCAATTTAACTGAAAAAGTGAACGTTTCCGAGTGTATAGTGAAACCAGTGTCAACTTTGTGAAAGTGATCTCGTGATGTATATAAGTGATGTAATATAAGTGCCCACGAAGTAAGCTTAGCAGAAACCGGCTCTCTGGTTTCTCAAGCTATGAATGAAGCAATCCCTCGCGATATGGATGTGGAAGAACTCATCCACCACCAGCAACTACAACAATTACTACTACAGCAGCAACAACCTCAACAGCCACAAAATGGCTATACGCCATTACCGCCGCATTACCAACCAACGCAGCTCCTGCAACATCAACAACCTGCAAGTGCAACTCAAAACGTAAACATTAATGAAATTAACAACTCCAACTCCACA
Source organism: Teleogryllus occipitalis (assembly GCA_011170035.1). Taxonomy (NCBI): domain Eukaryota; kingdom Metazoa; phylum Arthropoda; class Insecta; order Orthoptera; family Gryllidae; genus Teleogryllus; species Teleogryllus occipitalis. The sequence continues at coordinate 4,285 of BLKR01014969.1, read as the reverse complement.
AAAGATGTAAGTACTTACCAATCTACTGAATCAGAAGAGCGTAAAAGACTTAAAAGGCACCATGATAGTGAACACGTAGGTTATGCCGTACCAGTGAGTAACAGATATGAACTACTTCCAACAAATGAACCAGTTAATAACAATATTCAACTAAATGAAAATCTAGCAACAAAAAATAAAATCCCACCAATAATAATCCACGGAGTTGAAAACTATAACCGCCTTATCAAGTGTTACCTCAGGAAACTTTCACACAAAAAATGAAAATAACAATATTAAAATATTTTTCCAAGAAATTAAAGACTTTCGTGATTTCAGACATTTCTGTGATCAAAACAATGTACAATTCCACTCCTATAGGGACCCTACAGTCAAAAAATTTGCAGTTGTTCTCAAGGATGTTCCCACGTACTTCAAAGACGAAGATATTATAAACGAACTCAAATCTAAAAACTTTTCAGTATTAAAGTGCACCAGACTTTACAACAAAGAAAAAACACCTATGCAAACAGTGGCAGTAGATCTTATTGACAATGAAGAATCCAGACAAATATTAAATCTTAGTGAGCTATATTATTGTAGAATTAAAGTATATATTAGAACTAATACACAGGGTCCAATACAATGTAAAAAATGTCAGCGTTATGGCCACTCACAAGCTAACTGCGGGCTCAGCCCAAGATGCGTCAGATGCATAGGTAATCATCATTACTCAGAATGTAAACTACCCAAAAATGAAGCAACTCCCAAATGTGTTAATTGTTTTCAGAACCACACAGCTAATTATAAAGGATGTCCTACATACAAAAAATTATGCCAAAACTTGAACAAAACCGTAAATTACAACTCTCGAAACACAAATAATAAACTACCTCCTAAAATGAATACATTTAATCACTCGGTTCCCACCAATGCTGATTTTACACACACAAACTTTAGTCAACATTTTCCTCCACTTCCCACTAGACCAAATATTGCAAATTACACCCCAATTAACGCCTCAACTAATCAATGGAATAACCACACAAGTAACCAAGAAAATTTACTAACTAACATTATTACAAAAGTAGTTACCCAAGTTCTGTCAACGCTAATGCCCCAAATTCAAAATCTTTTGACGTCAATCAATCAACATGGATAATACAACCGCAATAAACATACTTTCTAATCACTCCAACACAGTTTCCTCTTTTTCCAACAAGTTCACTTATCTTAAATATAGATCTATGATAACAGTGAAGAATTTATGTTCTATATTTGGAAAAATTACAAAACTTCCTAAAATTTTTCTGCGTGTTCTACAATCCTTCGCGAAAGCGATAAAATCAATAAATTTAAGAACCTCAATATTTACTTCTAACTTATATCCCCTGCCTATTAGCAATATCATCCTACCATTCCAACAATCCAAAAATGGATAATCCAAAGAGTTTAACTATTCTTAACTTCAATGCTAACGGTATTAAAAAACAGGATACTCTCTTTCACCACTTCTTACACCATCATAACATTCACGTTGCCTGCATCAGTGAAACCCATCTTGTTCCAAAAGAAAAGCTAAAGTTATACGGCTACAAAATATATAGAAGTGACAGGTCCAGACAAATTGCCTCTGGAGGGACAGCAATAGCTATTAATAGTAAACTAAAACACTCACAAATTCATTCACCTACAACTAATAACCTTGAAACTGTAGCAATCCAAATTAATACCAATAACGGACCAATAAATATCATTGCCGCCTACAGACCACCAAACCAAAAATTTCCTACTAATGAACTAAATGAAATATTTTCTACAAACACTTCAACTTTAATTTTTGGTGATCTCAACTGCAAAAATCAAGCCTGGGGATGTAACTCAACGAATTACCATGGCAAAAGACTACTCAAATACAGTCTTACCAACAATATATATATATTCATGCTCCAAGTTCCCCTACGTTCTTTTCTAACAATACAAATGTACCCCCTGATATACTCGATTTAGTTATAACTAAAAATTTCTACCAAACAATTCAACAAATAGTAATAGCAGAATTAGACTCAGATCACCTACCTATTAAAATTACCATTGACATATCAAATGACACTATTCACCATCAAAACACCAAAATAAAAGGTTATACCAATTGGAACTATTTTAAAATGTTAATTAGCTCAAAAATAATCTTTCCAACTCGTATACAAAATAATGATGATCTCAACAACTCAATCATGAATATCATTCAAATAATCACAAAAGCTCACTCCGAATCAACTACTCCTCACATTACAACTAACAAACCAAATGCTGATACACTTCCATATTATATCATAAATCACATTAAAACCAAACGGGCCATTAGACGCAAATGGATTTTAAACCGAAACGCACACGACAAAAAGAAACTAAACAAACTTACCAAAGTAATTAAAATCATGATTACCAATCACAAACATGTCAAATTCCAACAGCATCTTCAACAACTCCACCCAAACTCTCGACAGCAATGGCAAACTATTAAATACTTCACTAAAGAGAAAAGCAATGTTCCTCCTCTCATTTCAAACAATGTATTAATTTATCCAGAACATCAAAAAGCCGAAATAATAGCTAAACACCTCTCTGAAACATTCAAACCGAATTCAATAATTAACCAGCAATTCAATACAGAAATAACAGAATTTATGAAACAATCACACGCCACAGTTCCACACCCTATTCATTTTATCTCCCCAGTAGAAACCCAAAAAATCATCAAACAGCTGAAAAACAAAAAATCACCCGGACACGACAACATTTCAAACCAAACACTTAAACAACTTCCCTTCAGCTGCATTGCAGCCATAACAGCCACCTTCAATGCTGCACTCCGAATTGGCTGCTTCCCTCAAACTTGGAAACACGCTATTATATTACCAATCAATAAACCAAAAACTAATCCTAATGACCCTTCAAATTACAGGCCTATTAGTCTGCTCCCAACAATAGCTAAAATTTTTGAAAAATTAATTCTCAGTCGCCTAGTTCATTTCTTAAACTCAAATGACACCATACCAAAAACACAATTTGGTTTCAAACCAAATCATTCAACAAATCACCCTCTATTACGTCTAGTCGAACATATAGCAAATAGTTTCCATTCAAAAGAGCACACAATAGCAGTCTTTTTAGACATAACTAAAGCATTTGACAGCATTTGGCATCAAGGTTTACTTTATAAAATTCACCAACTAGGTACTCCTGATTATCTTCAAAAAATTATTCATAGTTATCTTACAAATAGAACTTTTCAGGTCAAAGTAAACCACATTCTTTCCAACACACACAGCATTCTTGCAGGTGTCCCTCAAGGATCTGTACTTGCTCCCATTCTTTTCAATATCTATACAGCAGATCATCCCACATCATCAGATTCTAACATAACCTTATATGCAGATGATACAGCATTATTCTCATCTCATCAAAACATTCTATTAGCATATGACCATATTCAATCCCACCTTCACACTCTCACCACCTGGTTCCATAAATGGCGACTCAAGATAAATCCCACAAAAACACAAACAAAGATTTTCACCCTCCGAAACCCAAAAACCCCTCCACCTTTAAAAATAAATAATTCACAACTCCCCTGGTTAAACAATTTCACATCCACAAAATATCTGGGAGTACTAATAGATAGACGTTTAACATGGAAGCAACACATTAAGGCAGTATTACAAAAAGCAACAGCAAAAGCAGTCAAACTATATCCACTTATTAATTCCTCATCCACTTTAAAAGTTGAAACTAAATTGCTCCTCTACAAAAGTATTATTAGACCCACCTTGATATATGCCTGTCCAGCCTGGATAAACGTTGCACCCAGTAATATAAACGCTTTACAAACTTTCCAAAACAAATTTCTCAGAAGACTCATTAACGCATCATGGTTTATACCCAATAAACAAATTCATTATGAACTCCAAATACCATCAATCACTGATCATCTGATCAACTTATCCTCCAAATTTTTCAATCTCTTACCATCCAGCCCAAGTACAGCCCATTTTCAACTAGGACAACAAGCAAACTCCCCAAACCGAATCAAATCTAGATTTCCTAAAGACATTTTCAAACCGCCTTAAAAACAAAATCAACAAAATCTTTCAAACCTTTATACCTATACCAATCCTTACTCAAAATTCTTTCCACAGCTAATAAAAAATAAAATCAATTACAATATTATATATTACTTGCCGAGTAAGAACACTCGAAAAAACTTTAGGAAGTTTCCATAATGTTAATTAATAAATAATGT